>JBBYHO010221404.1:0-13850 GCA_038382025.1 Adansonia gregorii | reverse complement strand
TATAATTGTGTTAAATATTGTGAAGTCTATATCAAATAAAACACATTTAGTTATTTAATTAGAATGTATATCTAAAATTTATAATTTATAATCTATATCTATAATTTATAAATATTTATTAAAGTGTTCTCTAAGAACTGGGTGTGCTTAATTAGGGATTTTAAGCCATTGTTTAGGGATAACTCAGCAACGACAATTTTTTAGGGGTGAATTAAGTAATTTACATAGAAAAGGAAATAAATAAATGGAAAGACAGGAAGAAAAGAAAGGAAAAAGAAATGGGGAAGCAAGAAAGCAAAGAAAAAAAATGAAAAAATTGTTAATTTGTTTTGTATTATTTTTAAGTATTTAAAATATTATAAATTTATATAAATTTTATGTGTTACTAATTCTTTATATATATTAACACGTTCATAGATGCATATCATGTTTTTGTGTTTTTTTTTTTCACTATTTTTCTATGTTATGCTTATATCATATCTTAATTCATTTTATATTTTACATAATTTGTTGTTGTGATCAATTTAAAAAAAAATTATGTTCATATCGTGTCTCAATTTATGATATATTTTGTATAATTTATCGTAATGATTTAATTTAGAAAAAAATATAATGATATGTTCATGTTCATATTATTTTTGTGTATGTTCAAAGTATTATAAATTTATATAAATTTTTATACGTTAATAATTTATTTTATATAAATTTTGATATATTAGTGTTATGTCATGTCACTTTCAATGTTGTGTTTTATTTTTTTTATATTACATTTGTATCATGTTTCAATGCTTTGTATATTTTGTATATTTATCAATTTTAACTTTAAATTAATTTACTTAAAAATTTTATTATTATATGTGTCATATATTAATATAATTTTTTAAAACATATTGAAAATCATATTTTAATTGTCTTACAAAAATAATCCCCGAAAGCCTCATCATATGATCAATTAAGTCTTTCTCCGGATTAAAATTACTATTTAAGCTTCTCTCCAACCTATTCACTAAATTTGATAATTTAAATTTAAAATAATTATTTTTAAAATATTTTATATTTATATATATATTTAAATATATTAATAATTTATATTATATAAATTTTAAAATATTATATATTTATATTATCTTTTATATTATATTTTAACTTTAAATTATATATAATATCCGTATCTAATATCATCATGCCGACGTTACAGCACCTTGTTATTATTTATAATAAGAAGAACAAGAAAAAGAAAAAAAAAAAAAAACAAACACAAAAACGGCAAGTGTAGAGATTCAAAGTGTAGAGTTTGTGCGAGTACGTATAGACCGACCACCTTGATGACTCACCCTCCCATTTTTTTAATTGTTCTAAAAATAAAATTTTACATCTTCGATCTTTCTTTTTAGTTTATCCTTTTTTTTTTTTTTAAATGTGAAACCAACGTTTGTAATTCCAGGTTCAAGTTTTAGTTGGAGTTCAGTTGGCATTAACATTTTTGCATTTTGCTTACAACTAGTCCACTAGACAAAAAAAATTATTTTTATAAAATATAAATAGTTAATATAATATATTAAAACTCTTTTTTATGATAAAATTATCATTCAAATTAAATTTAATAATAATAAACAATAATTAATTTAAATTTTCTTTTCACTTTTATTTTTTTTATAAAAAAATAGATATTATATATATATATAAGAAAAGAAAGCCAATAAAAAATGGTATGTTTGGTTGCGAGTGGGCAAGGCCGACGGTGGGATGCGATGCAGAATCTAGACCTTCCAGAGGCAAAAAGTTCCTTTTAGGGATGCGATACTCGTTCCAGCGCCGATTGCCCACGCCTTGCCTTTGAAAAATGTATGATACTTATTCCTCAAAAGCAAATGACTTAACCGCTAAGCTTAGGAATTCCCCCCTTCCCTATTTATGTACAACTTCTTATCCCATCCCATCAAATCTCATTCACTCACTTAGCACCGATCAGTTTTTTTTTTTTTCCTTTTATTGTTTTGTTTCGTTGCAATTTTGACTGGATCTCATGAAATCCGAGGTTTCTGAAATGGAAGGAGGAGGAAAGGGAGGGATTTTATGCGGAACCTTCGACCTTAATGCTCTCCCGCTAGATTGTATCGCTGCCGTCCTTTCCTTTACTTCCCCTCGAGATGTCTGTAAATTGGCGCTTGTTTCAACTACCTTTAAATCGGCTTCTGAATCTGATGCCGTTTGGGAAATCTTCCTGCCGTCAGAATACAAGGCTTTAATTCCCTCATCGCTCTCTTTCTCTTCCAAGAAAGATCTTTATCATAGCCTCTGTGAAAATCCTATCCTCATAGATGGTGGCCGAAAGGTAATTTCCTCCTTTCCTTCAAAATTTTTTTAAATTGTAATGAAAAATTCCATCGCATTGTTATGTAATTTAATTTCCATTTAGGATTTATAAGTTAAAAATGTGAAAATTGTAAGAGCTAAATTTAGGTGCTTCGACTTGGAATTTTAATCTCGGATGCTTCGTTTTCTGAAAGCAAAATCATAGTAATTTTAACATCAAATCGCATGCTTCTTGTCCAAGAATATTACTATTTTGAATTTTAATTTTTAAAAATATTATTTCCTTTCATCCGAATATGATTTTTATTTTCCAAAATTTTGTCTGGTCGTTCTTTTTTATTATTATTATTATTTTTTTTAAAAAAAAAAAAATGGGAGGCAAAAAGTTTCTTTGGGATAAACAAGAACAAATTTGAATGAATTCATAAAATAGGTGATTTTATTTTATATAAAAAATTAATAATATTTTGTTCATTTTTTATCAAATGGGATTTAGTTTTAGCCAATTATATTTTATTTTAAAAGCTGGGGATTTAGTTTTTGCCAAATTATATTATTTGCTTTTGATAAAGTAAAAGGCAACTAACAATAAAAAGGCTTTGAACAAACTTTTGACTTATTAATAATATTATCTCTACCATGCTTGCTGGATCTTTTTCTTTGCGATTTCTTTGTGCTTCTCTCCCTGAATTTCATTGCCTGGATCTCATCTATCCGACTAACTTGACGCTTTTAACCCGGCTGTATCAATTAGCAAGCATGATAAATGTATTTCTCGAATAGGGGTTTTTCCAAAGGCATCACTGTTTCAGTTTAGCAATGATCGAAGTATTTTCTTCAATAGATTGCTTTTTTTTTCTTTTTTTTTGTATTTTAGTTTTAACAATGTTGATCTTGATTGAAACAGAGTTTTTCGCTCGAAAGAGGGAGTGGCAAGAAATGTTACATGCTGTCTTCCAGGGACCTCTCTATTGTATGGAGTGACACCCCAACTTATTGGAGATGGGTTTCTATGCCTGAGTCCAGGTCTCTCTCTCTCTCTCTCTCTCTCTCTCCTTGCCGCCCTGGTTGGGTCCTTACCTTTTATTTCGTTTACTAGTACTTTCGAATACATGCCATCATTACCTTCCATGTTTATGTGGCCCAACTAGGAATTGTGAATCCTATGCATATGAATGGCTACTATCGATATAGATGATATCTAAAGAGGGATTCCCTTATGCTTTTAACAAATTGATTGTTAGATTTAACAATATAATTATATTTGTCATGCAATGTGAACGTTTTTAACAAATTGATTATTAGATTTAGCAATATAATTATATTTATCGTGCATATAAAGTTTAGAATCGATATGATATTTTTAGTATATTGTTCGAGAATATTTTTTAATTTATATTTAACGGTTGAAAGTTTTTTACATCAAACGAATAGTTAAATATTTTAAATTTACTCAAATATGATTTACATGAAAAATATAAAATATGAAAGTTGAATTAAACAAATATTAATAATACATACTGTGCAAAACTAATTATATATATATATATATATATAGCACAGAGACTAAGAAAAAAGTATAGTGGATCGGTGTTGTACTTCTCACCCCCCCTCCCAACCTCTCACCTTCAGCTCCTTTTTTGCAATTTATTTTCTATTGTTGTTAACATGTAAACATTCCATGTTAAAACAGGTTTGAAGAGGTGGCTGAGCTTATTAGTGTTTGTTGGCTTGAAATCCGTGGGCAGATTACTATCTCCATGCTATCACCCATGACGCACTACAAGGCTTACCTTGTCTTCAAGGAAACGACTGGAGCTTACGGGTTTGATTATCAACCCGTGGAGGTTAGTGTCGGACTTTTGGGCACTGAAGTTAGTACGAGAACTGCCTATTTAGATGCAGAAAGAGGCCAGAGACAGCGTTACCAGATCGTACCAAGGCGATCAAGGCGAATTGGGCTATTTAACCGAAGCCGTTTCTTGGGGTTGCATGCATCTGTGCCTCCTCCAGCACGTGATGATCAGTACCCAAAGGCTAGAGCAGATGGGTGGCTGGAGATGGAGCTGGGTGAGTTCTTCAATGAAGGATGCATTGATGGGGAGCTGGAAATGAGTATTTTGGAGGTGAAGGGTGGTCACTGGAAGGGTGGTCTCCTCATCCAGGGGATTGAGATCAGGCCTAATCTATGTGCCTCAGACTCATAAGTGACGGGTGTATGTCCAATTTTGTTTTCCTAAATTGTTCATATATTCGGAGGGTCAACAGCCATACCCTCATTCTTCAAATTTGCATCGGATATGGATTCTACCGGAGAAGTGAAGAGCCGAAGCAACATAAGAACATAATAAATGAGTTCCTCTTTTTTTTTTTTATATATTTTGCCCACTTTATCAAGTTAAGAAATTGCATCAGATGCCTATGGCGTGGTGATGGGTGTGTATCAGTTCCCCGAATTTCTCAATTGTATCATACCGAAGACATCATCATTTAGCATTTTAGTCTAAAATGCTCCTGTTAAGCATTGTAGTAACAAGTAATTTACTTTTTTGGAAAATTTCCGCTCAAACTTTTATTTTTTCTTTATGTGATGATATTATTTCGTATTGCATATCTTTCTTATGTGAAGAAATATGAAAAAGTTTGTTCAATCTTCTTGCAGCCTCATAACATCCCATAATGTGATAATGGTGAGTGTATTAGTGTCTCCTCCTAACCCGTGGTTTAATTACTTCTTTTACTAGTAACGTTTTTTATGTATTTAAATTTAATTAAATTGATTAACGTAAGTGACATATAATAGATTTGAAATTTTAATTTTATTATTTGTGATTTTTTTTTAAGATTGATAGATTTAAAATTTGATTTTAACATGGGCTTTTTAGGTTATGATGGTTTTTTTTAATAAAATATATCTTCATTCTTTAATAAAAAAGTCAAGAACTTTTTTGGCAAGTTTTTGTATTATGGGTATAAAAAATAAAAGCCTTTATTCTGCAATTGCTGCTATTTTTACTAAAAAAATTGATGTTGTTTTAAAGTTATTGAATTACTTTTAAAATACGCTGAAAAATTTTATAAAATAATATGCAAGTTACATATCAACTTATTTTAATTTAGTAAATAAAACCAACTTACAGGGGAAACACTCGAAGGGTGGAAAATTTTGACAGTAGCTAATCAATTGACGGTTAATTATGAGTTTAATTAATTGAAGGCAATTGTGGTAAGATAGAAAGGAAAGAAAAATGTATGTATTCGTAATGTATTTATGTTATATTTTTATATTATAAATATATTAAGATATTACATATATATATATATATAAATTTTAAAGTGTTAATAATTCATACAATATAAATCTAGACACATAATGCACACGTGTCATGTTATTGTTATTTTTTATGTTATATTGTATTTTATTTTTTTATATCAATTTTGAAATTGGTAGGTCTAATTAGCATTATTTACATAACTTCAAATTTTGTATCATATTTGTTTTATGTAACATATTCATATATTTATATCATAGTAATGTTATTTTTTTTGTCCTTAATTTTTTAATTATTTTTTCATATCATGTTCTTATGTGATACTATTCAAACAATTCTTAATTTTTTATCATATATCGTATAATGATAGTTTTTTTTTAAAATAGGGTCCTATTAATTTTTTATTTTTATAGTATTAAATAAAATTTTCATATTAATAAATTATCAATAAAAAAATTAAAATATTAATTAATAATATGAGATGGCTTTATGTAAGTAACTTTCTTTTAAACTTTGATTGTTAAATTTTTTGTCACATATCGTATAATGATATTTTTTTAAATAGGATCATATTAATTTTTTATTTTTATATTATTAAATAAAATTTTTATATTAATAAATTATCAGTAAAAAATTGAAATATTAAATAATAATATGAGATGGGTTTATGTAAGTAATTTTTTTAAACTTTGATTGTTGAATGAAAAGAAAAAAAAAATATTATAATGATTAAATAGTGAAAATGACTATATTAAATGATGTTATAAGTTATAAGTTATTGTATGATTTTTGTTAGGATTATATTTTATTGTCTATCTCTTAGTATGAATATATAAATGATGGATATGAATCAATATATCCTAAATAACTTAAATTTGGATATCTATCTTAATTTTTTTTACAAATGATATATATATAATGAATTATATTTATGTATTTGTAGTATTTCATATTTTTACTTTACTTTAAAAGTTATCCTTAAGTAAGGATATTTTATATAATTTATCATAATAATTTAATTTTAACTTTACATTTATGTTATTTTTTTGGTAACATAATCCTATTTAGTGTATTTGTAATTACAATAAAACCAAAACAATTCAAGAACTCAAACATTAGCATTAACTTTAATTTTAAACCCAGTATAATTTTTTTAATGAAGTATTAATAGGGAACAACAACTTACACCCAATTTTTTTATGAAAAAATGTTCATATTTATCATTAAGTCAATAAAACTCTTTTTTCTTTTATAACTTCTATTTATTTATACATACTTCTTTATATTATATTGGGAAAGAAGAAACAAATGGCCAATGGTTACCATGGGAACAAAAAAAGCCCTTCTAATCGTTTCTAATATTAATAGTAACAGTGGTTGCAATCAAGTAAGACATTAATATGGTTCCTTTGTTTCTCTAAGATTTAAACAAATGCATGCATCATGTTAGTGAACGAAAAAGTCACGTTCGAAAGTCTTAACATTTAAGAGTTAATGAGGACATGACATGTTTCGCTTTCTTGTCTCCCAACTTTTTCCTATCAATTTGTTAACTTCAGTTCCATTTTCAAATCAATAGTATGACTCATAAATGCATTAATGTGAGTCATGTGTGAAACGTAGACTCATTTATCAATATGTCTCTGTCCATTTTGCTACTTTTTTTTTTGTTAGTGTTCTTTTGTTTAAAAATCAATATCGCTTGTTTCACATCGGATTCAAATACTACTCCATTCGATTTTTTTTTTTTAATTATAAAACTGATTCTTATAAGTTTGAAAAGTTGCATTGGAGTTCTAAAGTGAAACAACTTAAAGCTCTTTCTCCTACTTTAGGTGAATCTAAAGTAGGTTTAAATAATTGCTTTTGTAAGAATATATTGAAAGGGAATGTACATATGTTCTTAGGGTTGATTTAGGTTAACCTTTAGGAGAAATCTTACAATATTTTAATTTCTTAATATTAGATTGTGGAAGTATGCAAGTCGTCAAACCACGTAAATATTGATGTGTTTTTGCTGGCTTTATTTCTTAATTAGATTTTTTGGACAATTTTCTAACGAATAGTATCATAGCTCTTGGTTCGTTAGATTAAGATTTAATAAGGAATGTCTAAAATTACTAGTTATACGGCATTACAATTTCAAAGTTTAATGGGAAAATTAGTTTCACGCAATGATGAAAGATCTAACTGTACAGCAAGACTTGATGTGTCCATTGCTAGGGAAGGAGAAACGGCATTTCAAATGATATGAAAAATGGTGAATGGATAGAGCTGGAGGCACGATATGTTAGCACTATTCGGTTTTGCATCTTGGATAATGTGTTAAATCATGTCATTGATGGGGGATTTGCTCCAATGTTGTGGGCAAAATTGGAGAAGTTTATTTTGTCAAAATTCTTTCCAGCAAGTTGCAGCTTAGGCGAAAACTATATCGCTTAAAGGAGGAGAATGGAGACCTTATGAAACACATAAATGAGTTCATTTGGATTATTAACCGATTGAAGAAAGTTGATGTTGTTGGATGTCAATAGGTCGATTTATGTATATAAATACAAAATATGTATTCTAATATATAGGTTATCATATATAGATATAAAGTGTATAAATACGATACACGATTGATATCCAAAGTGAATGAGAAATTATTCTCATAATACCCATTTGAAATGAAAGAGAATCTAGTTTGAATTTTAAAATTAGTTATTTGAAATTTAAATTTTGATATTATCTAGATTTTTTATCCTTTGAAAACTTATCATATTACGTTTTTAATACCTATAAATAAGTATAAAACTGGAGAAGAAAAACATACTAAAATTCATCTTGTTCTCCCCTGCTCCTCTTTATTCTTGTATTTATTTGAAAGATAACGTCATCGCCTTTGGTTTGTAATGTTGTGTTTGTAGGTGCTAGCAATCACAACGAGATCAATGAGGGCTAAGAGACATGTTGCAAATTCCGTCGAGCATGCTGGTGACAGGTAATAAACATCTTAATACTGTTATTCCCGAACTATTGCAAAATAAACAAATGGTTAAATTGATACTAGCACAAAAACCAACTTGTACTCAGCAAAAATGGGATGTTTGCAGGTAGAAGTTATCTACATGATGAGCTTTCTAAGCTCAACGTAATCGGTGTCGTAATAAAGAATGATGAGATAAATAAAACAAGTTATTTGGCTTATTTGCATGAATCTTCTAATCTATGTAATGGTAGATTAGGTCATGTGAATTATAAGACCTTGTAAAGGATTACAATTTAAATTTGCTTTCGAAAATTTAAATTGCTAAAAATTACTAGTGTGAAACTTGCGTGAAATTCAAATTTGCTAAGGCTCCTTTTTATTTGATAGAAAGATAGAGCGAACTTTTAGATCTAATTCACACAGATATTTATGATTTAAAATTTGCTCAAACTAGAGGTGGTAAAAAGTATTTCATTACTTTTATAATGATTGCATAAGATATTGTTACATCTATTTGCTTAGAAGCAAAGAAAAGGCTTTAGAAGACTTTGAACTCTTTAAAACTAAGGTTGAAAATTTACTAAGCAAGAAGATTAAAAAAATAAGGAGTGATAGAGGTGGTGAATATGATGCATCATTTAATGAGTTCCGCATAGAACTTTGAGTTATCCATTAAACCGCCACTCCTTATTTGTCTCAAAAAAAGTCTATTGCGGAGCGTAACAATCGTACGTTGAAAGACATGATGAATGTTTTGTTGATGAACTTGAAGTCACCTCAGAATTTATGGGTAAGTCTATTTTAACAGCTAATTACCTATTAAACAAAATAGCCTATAAGAAATCGGACAAGACACTATATGAGTTATGGAAGGTCGAAGACCTTCTTATAGATGCATGAAAGTGTAGAGGTGTTTTGCCAAGGTAGCAATTCCTCCGCCTCAAAAAGGTCAAAATCGAAATTAAGATTGCAGATTATGTATTCATTGGATATACAAAGAATAGTGCAACTTATCGTTTTCTTCTATATAAGTCGAAAATTTATGACATTCATGTCAATACCGTTATTGAATAGAGGAATGCTTTTATCTTTTAAAGTTGTATTTCCTTACAAGGGAACATAAGAAGATAAGACTATGAAAAGAGCCCACAAAGACTCGAGTAGTGATCCAAAAGTAGATAAAGAAGAACAAATAGAACCCTAAAAAAGTAAACGAGCTAAAGTACCAATGATTTATGGTCTAGATTTTCTAATGTATTTGTTAGAAAATGAACCTCAAACATTTAAAAAGGCTATCCAAAAGCACCTTTCTAGAAAGAAACCATTAACAATAAAATAGAATCCATTATGCAAAATCATACATGGGAAGTGATGAATCCTTCTCAAGGGCATAAGCTATTATGATCCAAATAGATATTTAAAAAGAAGATAAAAGCAGATGGATCTATAGACAAGTATAAAGCCCGGCTTGTAATAAAAGGGTATAAGAAAAAAGAAGGGCTTGATTATTTTGATACACAATCACCAGTTACGAAGATAACATTTATTTAAATGTTAATAGCTATTGCAGCTTTTAACGATCTCAAGATACACCAAATAGATGTTAAAACTATTTTTTTAAATAGAGAATTAGATGAAGAAATCTATATGTAACAACCTGAAGGGTTTACATTTTTGGGTTACAAAAGGAAAGTGTGTAGGCCTATTAAATCATTATATGGTTTAAAGTAAGCAAGAAAACAATAGCATCAAAATTTTGATAAAACAATGCTGTCAAATGGGTTTTGCATTAATGAATGTGATAAATGTGTATACATAAAATATAAATATAAAGGGCATTTCATTGTTTGCCAATATGTAGATGATACGTTGATCTTAGGCACTAATGGTGAGACCATTAGAGCAACCAAATCATGGTTGACCAGTAAGTTCGATAAGAAAGATATAATTATAGCAGATGTGATTTTAGGAATTAAAATTTCTAAATCACAAGATGGTTTGGTATTGACTCAAGATCGTTATGTGAACAAGATCCTTAGAGGTTTAATAAGAATGATACCAATTCAGCTAAAACAAGCATAAATGTAAATTTACATCTAAGGAAGAATACTGGTGACACAATATCTTAAGTTAAGTATTCATGTATGATCGATACCTTAATGTATTAGATGAATTGTACAAGATCGGACATAATCCAAGACAGGATTAGTGGAAAGCAATCGTGAGAGTACCTAGATATCTGAGATACATTTCAAATTATGGATTTCACTATATGAGATATCCGACTGTAATAGAAGGATCCAGCGATGCAAATTGGATATCAGATGCTAAAGACTCAAAATCCACTAGTGGATTTGTCTTTACTATTAAAGGAGTTGTAGTGTCTTGGAAATCTTCTAAACAAACATGCATAGCCAAATCCACGATGGAATCTGAGTTTATTGTTTTAGATAAAGTTGAAAAATAAGCAAAATGGCTTTAAAATATTTTAGAAGACATTCCATATTGGCCTAAACCTGTGCCAATAATATGTATATATTGCGATAGCCAATCTACAATTGGTAGGGTACAGAGTTATTTGTATAATAGTTAGTCTCGACATATTCATTGAAGACACAATACCAGAGACAATTGCTCTCAAACGAGATTATCTCTATTAATTATGTGAAATCAAATGATAATATTGTTGACCTATTTACAAAAGGTTTAACGATAAAGCAAGTCTGTAAATCATTAAGGGAATGAAATTTAAGCCTATAAATTAAAAGTTACATAATGGCAACCCTGTATGGTTGATTGGAGATCCCAAGATCTAGGTTTAAAGGGACAATCAAATTATGTTAACTTAGTGAGAACACTGAAAGAGTTAAACACGCTTACCCATTCCTATGGTGAATTAGTGTTGCTTGCAGAGGTGTTATATTAAGCTATACTTTTAATGATTTTTATAGTTTGATAAAATCAAGTGAGGCATTGCAAGATACTCTTAATAAAAAATCACCTATTTAAGTGAAACATGGCCATTTCTACGAGAATTGATAAAGCTAAATTCTCTATAAATTAAAAGTTACATAATGGTAACCTTACCTAGTTAATTGAAGATCCTAAGATCTAGGTTTAAAGGGACAACCGAATTATGTTAACTTAGTGAGAGTACTGAAAATGTTAAACACTTTTACCCATTCCTATAATGAATCAGTGTTGCCTACAAAAGTGTTAGGTTGAGCTATGCTTTTAATGATTCTTATAATTTGATAAAATCGAATAGGATATTGTAGGATACTCTTGATATCAAACCATCTATGTGAGTGTGAAACACAGTCATTTCTATAAGAATTGGTAAAGTTAAATTCTCTAAAGCACTCTTTGAAATTAGGACGTGTTTAAAGCTAAAATGAGCACAACTGTGAGAACCAAAGGTGTTCGAAAAAGGATGTGTGACACTTATTTTCTTGGTTTACAGGAAAAGCTAAATAGTTTCAGACATCAAGTTCACCAGTTAGCCAAGTATATCTAATAGTTGTCGCTATGGAAGGTTCAAGGTCAAAAGCTACCATCCTGATGCAATAACTCTTCAAGTTATTCTCTCTCATATTTAGAGTCAGTTGATTGTCTTATTCGAACAATTTTCATTCATGTGGGGGATTATTAGATATCAATAGGCCAATTTATATGTATAAATATGAAATACGTATACCAATACAAAAATTGTTATTCTAATACATGGTGCATAAATATGATGCATGATTGATATCAGAGGTGAATGAAAAATTATTCTCATAATACCCACTTGAAGAGGAAGAGAATTTAGTTTGGATAAGATATTCTGTTTGGATTTTAAAATTAATTATCTGAAATCTAAATTTTAAATTTAAATTTTGATATTATCTCATTTTTATCCTTCTAAAACTTATCATATAACATTCTAACACCTATAAAAAGGTGTAAAACTGGAGAAGCAAAACACACCAAAATTCATCTTGCTTTATTCGACTCTTCTTTATTCCTTTGTTTGTCTAAGAAAGAGTTTCATCACCTCTGGTTCATAATGTCACTCTTGTAAGCGCTAACAATCGTAACGAGATTCAGGAGACCTAGGAGACGTGCTAGAAATTTTGTCGAGCATACTAGTGATAGGCAATAAACATCTTAAGGTCAGAGATTCAACCTCGACTCAATCATGTAACATTTAACTTTTTGAATCTTTGGTAAGATGTATATTATTTTGCATAAGCTTAATTATTTATCTAATTATTTAGTTTTGTGCTAGTATCAATTTAATTTTTTATTCATTTTGCAGTAGTTTGGGAATAATAGATGTACAAGTGGAGAAAAAGAAGAAGGCATTGTTATATCTGGCATCACTTCTAAACTTTTATGAGGTATGGGTGGAATCTTTAATTCTTGCGAAAGTTACAATAACATTAGAGCAAGCATAAGCAACATTGATGTCCTACAAAGCCTAAAATAAAAGTAAGGGACTAGAGATTCACTTGACTCGATATTGGTGGTTGAGCTTCGAAAAAGCAAGTCAATTGACAGGTCTAGATAGGGATCTAAGAGTGACAAGTCTAGATCTAGCAATGTTCAGTGCTTTTTGATGCAAAAGGTATGGACATGTTCAATGGGTTTGTCCTACCAAAGTGGATGAAGGTTATGTTGGAACATTTTAAAAATAATTGAATAACTATGTATTCAATAATTATAAAGTTATGTCTCTTAATTATTTATTAAAAGTGATGATAATTGGTTATTTACTAGATGTTATGACCATTCAAATGGATATCTATTTGGATAAGTTATGTCTATATAAAGATATAAGTATTTGCTTATGAATAAAGCTTTTCTCATTGGACGATATTGATAGAAAACTCAAGAAGAGATTTTTAATAGGATTTTGATAATTTTGCCAAGTTGGGAATGACTTACAAAAATATCAACAAGAAAGAAGTAAAAAACACAAAATTTTAATGTGATTTAACCCCTTTGGCCTACATCTACAACCTTAAAAGAATAACTTCATCACTAATTAACTTGTAGCTTTTGCACGAATAAAGTTACAAACCCTTCTCACAAACAACTCGTAACTTTTGCATGGATAAAGTTGCAAACACTCCTCAAAATCAACGCACTACTAACTTTTCTACAGATAAAGTTATAAACCATTCAGCACACAAATAGTAACTTTTGTAGAGAAAACTATAAATCATTCTTCCCATAATGAGCTCTCGTAAGGTTTACATCTCTTTCATCCTTAATTTTAAAAGTCTACACCTATTCCATATTTATAG
>JBBYHO010221074.1:0-34638 GCA_038382025.1 Adansonia gregorii | reverse complement strand
TGATCAAATGACATTGACCCCTTTGATCCAATTTAGACTAAAAAAATGTTTTGATTAATTTTAAAGTCTAAATTCATGACCTGATATGGGTTTTAATCTTTCCTGATATAAAGAAATGAGTAAAAATCGAGTTTTGGATCAATGATGGATGAGTCAAAATTGCCTGGACCGTGAAAAAAGCCTGCAAGTATCGATACATTGCATGATGTATTAATACATTTAGTCTAAAAACCTTGATAGTATCGATACAATGAACATTGTATCGATACAATGATCAATGTATGAATACTATGAACCATTGTATCGATACTATGAACCATAGTATCGATACATGTTGATTTGTATCGATACATTCCTTTATAGAATGCATGTTTGGGTCCTAGCATGGTCTAATATTGATACATGAGATCATGTATCGATACAGGGACTTATGTATCGATACATCTACATGTTTTATCGATACAAATAGAGACATTTCAAATTTTTGGCGCGTTAGAGCATTGCATCGATGCATGAGAACCATGTATTGATACATTTAAGTAAAATTATGAATTTTCTTGATTCTTTTGTCCTCGATGCCTTGAACTCCATCATTTGATGCCACATCTTCGTATTTACCTTTGATAGGATCCCTAAGCCTTCTTGACATCCTCAAAAAGCTTTTTTTCCAGGCAACCCCTTGTTACATCCATGCTCCGATTGCTGAAAATTAGCCTAGACAAAATAAGGTGTCTACACTATACTATACTTACTGTGTTTAATGAATTTAAGAAATTTAGTAGCCTCTTTTTCTTTAACCGATTCCTGTAGTTCTACTGGGTTATCTTTGATAACTATTGCTTTTCTAGATACCTATCCTTTTAACTTGGTTTTTGCACTGGTTTCACTAGTTTTTGGGCTATAAATGTGACTACTCCTTGTCACATTGCTTACCCTAATTATGTCGATGGTAGCCAGTTGGCTTGTAACAACATCTAGAGTTATTATTCCACCATCATACTTACATAATGCTTGTTTGTTATTCTGATATAAGAACGAAGTTGGTGCTCTAATAATAAGTCTAAGAGTAACTTTAATCTTAGGCTGTGTGATCTTTGGATGACTGCGATGAATAATAAAAGGGCGAGTAACCCTATAGAGCAACTGCGATGATCCTTCATGAGCCATGTTGATTGATTTTTCTTTATCTAATCCAACTTCTTGAAAGAACCTAATTTCACCATTGTCCATCATTCTCTGGATTATGCCCAAAAATTCTATGCAATTTTGCAAAATGTGCCTTGACATTTTTTTTAAATTTGCAAAAGTTAGTACGAGGACTAGATTGACCTTTGCTACTTTCATGATCTTGACTAAAGATCCCTCCTCCAGTCAGGATTGCCTATATTTTTCCCATAAAAGTCCTAACTTCTTGGACTGTTGACTTTCTTTGATCTTTTTTTTCAATAATTAGAGCATTAATCCTGGGTTTGGTATGAATTGGTAAGGGATTTGATGCCACATTAGATGTTGAGCCATTATTAATTCGAAAGGCACCCTCCTTAAGAAGACTTTGAACCTTTTGCTTGAAGGCCATACAGTTTTAGATCAAGTGACCTGCTACTGCATGATACTTACAGTGTAGATTTGGGTCATACCAACTAGGGTAATTTTCTTTATATGGTTTGGACAAGATTGAAGCCACTAACCATGCCTCAAAAAGCTTACAAACATTTCCTTATAAGAGTAAGAATGGGGTTTATAGCAAAATCTAGGTTGGTTGGCTCTTTGGGCTGGTGGATTAACATTGATTCTTGGTTGGTTTTGTGGAAGAGGGTTCAAAACGGTGGTCTAAGGTGATGTTGAAGAAAGAGCACTGGGTATGTTAAGAGAGTAGGTATTTTAGGTTTGCTATCTTTGGTTTTGGTAATATGGATGAGGTCTTTGACCGTACGGTTGATTGGCGTAATTAAAAAATGAAGCTTCTTCTTTCTTTTTTCCAATCCCTGGCTTTTATCTAGTAAAAAACTCCCCAGTCATGATTTTACCAACCTTAATAGCTATATCAATCATCTTTCCTGAAATAACAGGGTTAATAAAATTCTTAGTTGCATTCCTTACCAATTTATCATAATAGAGGGGACATAAAGTGCTCACGAATAGCATCATGGTTTTTTTCTTAATCAAGGAAGGCTGAACCTAAGAAGCCATGTCTCTTCATCTTTGTGCATATTCCTTAAAAGATTCGGTAGACTTCTTCTCCATATTCTTAAAAGTTATTCTATCAGGCACCCATTCAGCCATATGTTTATACTGTTGGAGAAATGCATTAGCTAAATCAGTGCAGCGTTGAATTTGAGTGTGGTTCAGATCATTGTACCATCTCAGTTTAGATCCAAACAAACTTTCTTGAAAACAATAAATCAAAAACTTGTTGTTCTAGGCATAACCAACGATTTTCTTGATAAACATTTTAATGTATGCTTGAGGGGAAGTAGTGCCTTTATTCTTTTCAAATTTAGGCATTTTAAATTTTGGTGGGAGGACTATATCTGGTATTAGATTGAGGTCCTCGATATCCATACTGCTGTATAATTTGGCCTCTTCAATGGCCTTTAGCCTTCTCTCAAGAAGCTATAGTTTCTCTTTTTCTATCTCTACTTCAACTTGTTCTTTACCCTTCTGTTTATGCTTTTCCTCTTCACCGATGCTAGGGCCTGTTAATTCTTCTTGAACAACTACAGTTCTTGCACTTACCATTATGAAAGGGTATCAGGATTAATAGTGATGACTTGTGGGTTGGTATCAGGATTAATAGTGATGACTGATGGGTTGGTAGCTGGGACATTTTGTTGCAGATTTTGGATATTGTTTGGTTGTGTATTCTAATCGGTAGTTATTTGTTCCTCAACTGGTACCCCCTAGATCCCCTAGTAAGAGTATCGATATTTATCTCTAGCTATTCACGTATTAGTTCCCTTACCAATAATAACTCCATTATCCTCATGATCTGAGCCTGTAACTTTTCTTGCCTTTTAAGCATGGGTTTTTGAGCATGTCGATGACTTTCTTCTAATCTCTCTAATCTTGCTAAGTGATCTTTACCTATTCTTCTTGTTTTAAGCCGAGTATGGCATTGATGAGTAGGTAGTGGTTAAGTTGGTTTTTCTGAGTTTGCAATGTTGACCTTAACAATTCCACATTTTTTGAGTTAAGTAATTTTCACTTGTGAACTCATAAAACTAGTAATCATGTATGTATGTATATGTATGGGCATGTATGTATGGTATGAGTATATGAAAGCACTTGTAGGGATGCTTGCTTTAACTAAAGATTTCAAACTCAAAAATTTTTCATTAACTTTATGACAAATTACATGTCCACATCGTTGATCATGTAGGGATTACATCCAAGGAAATTCTTAATTTGATCATATTGTTTTTAAGCTTTATCCAAAAATTAAAGTAAGAGTCCGTATCATCCTATAAGATTAATTTGTATTTGTAAATCTCTAATCCTCTCCACCATTTTCCTTGCTTAGATGACGGTTGAGTGGATCTGCTCCATAAGTACATTTGTCGACCAAAAAGAATTAGCTGCCCATCATCTACTGTCATCTTCAGCCTATCATAGTCTATTGTCCCAATATGCATCTAGATCCTGGTAGGCTTGTGCTAAGGCGAAAATATCATCTCCCCTGCATTGTAATTCTAATCCCATCTTTGCAATAGTCATAGTGAGACCTTGCCTTTCCTCAAGCAGTGGAGATACCTATCCATGCTCTCGATCCATGGTAGCTTGGAGTCGCTTATTCTTTTCCATAAACCTTCTTAACTAGAGGTATGTACTAGCATGCTCTCTTCTTTCTTTTTCAAAAATAGTTTGCCTGGCCTCTTATTCCAAAGCTTTAGCCATCCATGCTCTTAACTTTTCATGAAGCTTGTGCATTTCTTCTTTCATCCCTTTAGCAGTGCTATTGGAACTCTAGAAAATCTCGACAAGTTTTATTTTTTTTGTTTTGTGTGACCCAGTTATTCTTCATTAAGTTGTACTTTTCTTCTATTTTTCATTTTCTTTTTGCTTTTGCTTCCATCTTTATTCATAAGTAGGCAACTTCTTCTTGGAGCTGGTGATTCTCGTCACTTATTCTTTTTCACTCTCTGGCAGCTTCCTTCTTAATCAAATCGATCTCGAATGGTGTGATAGGTTCTGCTTGAATAAGTACTCGAGGAATGGTTCCATTTGAGCTAGGAATAATTATGTCGAAGCTGGTGATTCTCGTCACTTATTCTTTTTCACTCTCTAGCAGCTTCCTCCTTAATCAAATCAATCTCGGATGGCGTGATAGTTCTAGTTGAATAAGTAATCAAAGAATGGTTCCATCTGAGCTAGGAATAATTATGTCACAACCTCGAACTCTTCTTCAAGCATCATACACTAGAGTGGTCTTATCCGCGTATGCACTTAATTTCGACTCATACCTTTCTCTCTATTGTAAAGTGGCCACATGAAGTAACTTTTTATAATCTTTACCCTAATATTCCAAGTCAACACCACTAAATTTGAAGTCATGGGGATGAATTGCTGTGACCCATATTGCTTTTGGACCAATAATGGTGCATAACCCATGGTGGCCCATATTCCAAGTAAAGGCACATATAGCAAATTACCACATTGATACGAAAAGCATTTTGGTGAAAACCATAGTGCTTTTCATGTTATATCAGAAGAAGCTAAGTTCTTTAGCATCTCAACCTATTGTTTTTTAGTTCCAACTTAGGCCATTCTTTTTTGATGAATTCCTGAAGAGTAACAAAGTGTGAAAAATAGGGTTTAACTTTATCTACCCCTTTGGCCCAGAAATGACTTTGAGCCCAAATATACAATAATAAAGCACTTCCAAAGAATCTCCCTTTACCATTTTTAGCATGCATTGAGTGCTCTAATTATTTCACCTAAAATTGTTGGAGCTGGTTGCATGTTTCTTTTCAACGATCAAACAAATCCACTACTGCCACTTTAACATGCCCCAACACTCTCTGGAAAAAAAACCATCCTATATATAGCAAGAGCCAATGCATCCAGAGCCTTCTTAGTGTTGGATTGCTTTGGATATATTTTCATAGATACTGCCATGAAATGACACTAGTATTCCCTTTTTGCTCTATGCAATGGTAGTCAAATTTGAAATCACGATCCAAAACTTGCTTAATCTTTTATGAAAATTGTTTGGATTGTGCTCTTTGCAATATATGGGTCTTGTCTCTAATTGCCCAAGCCTGAGATGAGCCGATATCTTTACCATAGTCGAGGTCATCTCATGTTGATTGAATGAAAAACATTAAAATGATAGATTCCAAAACTCAATCATAGCCTTGACTAGTTGTTTATCCATGTCCATTTTGAGTAAGAGAGCAATTTATCCATATTTTTTTTGTAAACTAGGTTTGCTTTGTAGTTCCCCACTGATCCCATATTTTGGCTAATTCCTCAAATTATTCTGGCGAAGCTAAATGTGTGATCTTTGGCAACTCTGACATAAAACCTTTCACTACACAATCCCCATCCTTTTTTTGGTTAAATTTAGACTCAAAATGGACCTCTTTAAATTCCTTGGAAATAATCACTGCATGTACTGGTTCCACCATAAAATTAAATAAAAATTGATCTAAGTTGGATTCTTTTTAAAGCAAGCATTCCTGTATGCATATGAAAGATAAAAGATGCACCAAAAAGAGAAAAAAATGAGTTAGTATCTTTAGGAAATATTAAATTCAAATAAAACATCAAACTAATGAAAATCATAAATTATGTGAACAGGGTAAATATAAATCGCAAATCATTTAAACAAGATATTAAGAGTAAAAAAAAAAAAGATAACTTTGTCCCTTCATGTGTCCTTAATTTTGATGACATCTAAAATCAAGCATGGCTTTGACTAGCTAGTTAGTATGGTTTACTATATATGGTTTATGTCAGACCTCTAATTAGGTTCTCAAATTCCTCGACCCTAAATGGACTAGCAAGGTACCTTATCCTTATCCATCGTGGATCCATGTCAGAATAAGTTTAATTCAAGTGGGCGTGTCTTTCATGTTTGTAAGAAGGCTAACACCCCAGACAAACATAGGAATCTAAGCTCAGTAGGCCTTTCGTTGGCCCAAACAGAGGCTAACACCTTAGAAGGCAGAGGTATTTCACCATTACCTAAAATATTGGGCACCTATGCCCCCTCTACATTCGAAAGAGGAGAAACTACTGCGTAATGTGCATAGTGTGTATGAAAGGACAAATTTACCTTTTTATGATAGAACATTAAAAATAAAACCCACTATCCTAATCCCCAAAAGACAAAAGCAAACACAAAAAGATTAGTGCAAAATAAATATTGATATAATGAAAATCAAAAAGGGAATTTAAAATTAGATACCAATTGAAATCGAACTAATTGAAATTTAGTTAACAAATAATTAATTTTAGTCCTGACTCTCTAGATGTCCCCAGTGGAGTCGCTAAGTTGTTGCAATGTGGCCTGGATATGAATCTTAACCAAGCCCGACTTAAAAGGCCTTCACTCTATATTTGTTAAATTTATCATTATTTTATATTCTTTTATTTCTATAGGCCATAGCATTATCGACATTTTCTTATTTTGGGGACTTGGTGGTCGAAAGGAATCACTCACTTGCCTTAACCTTAAATAGTAATTACGAAATGATTATTTATTTGGAGTCGCCACCAATCTATTTGGGTTAGGTGAGATTGGTCACCTATCAGAGTTTGTATTTTGAAGGTTACGAAACCCTAAATTACTAACTTCCAAGCTCACGATCAAACCAAAGATCATATAAAAAGGATCCGAAAGTCGGTTATAATCATAAGTAGGGATGACCCTCTCATGATGCCCAAAAATCGATACCTTATTAATTATGTGTTAACTTGAATTTTAATTTTTATGCGCTATCAACATGTGGCATTTAATTATAAATTCTCAAACTAATGATTTATAAAACAAATTTATTATTATTTCGTGTTAGGAAGATTGGGTTTTCAGAATTTTGAAAGTCAAAATCTCTTACATACTCCATCGAGGACCAATGGAACATGAAAGCTTTTTATCATTCTCTTTTGTGTTCCAATAGAAAACAAAACAAACGCAAAAGGTTTTAAAATTAAAAATATCTTTTGCACCCCAGTGGATGGCCAGAGGAATGCGAAAAGCTTTATTATTATTTTTTATTTATAAAATCTTGATTTTTATTTTGAAAAAGATATCTCAATATTAAAATAATCTATAGAACCTCTCTCATATTTTGAGCAAAAACTACGTATTATTTTAACTTGAACACATTATCTTAATTTTCTACAAAAAGAATTTTATATTTTATTGAAAATATTTATAGAACTTCCTAAAACTCAATAACAATATGAAATGATGAACATATTCCTAATGTATCCCTTAGACATTAAAATATTCTTGTAATCACATAGGATTTGGTTCTAGCAAAATGACCAAAATGCCCTTAGGATATACCTTCATTGTGAAAGAATCTCGATACCTCTAATGGACACCAAAATGACCTTAAAAGGCTGAATATTCCTAAACATTCACCTTTGGCATAAAAGCATCCAAATGAAGAAAATTATAAAAATACCCTTGGGGTATTCCCTCGACATGAAAGTATCTTGGACCCCTTAATGGGCACTAAAATAACCTTAGAGGGCTAAATGAATCTTAAACATTCGCCTTTAGCATAAAAGCATTTTGATAAAGAAAATTATGAAAATGCCCTTAGGGTATACCTTCGACATGAAAGTACCCCGGTACTTCTAAAGGACACTAAAATGATGAAAAATCGATGAATTTAGTTTAAATGGAAAAGTTACGAGTTTGACTTGAAATGCAAAATTTGCAATCAAGCTCCTAAATTTTTGAAAATTATATTCCATATCCTTTAAAGGACCGAACAAATACGAAAAGTTTTAAAATTTTCTATATCCTTACAAAAGGCCATAGAAATAATAAAAATAATTAAAACTGGTGAAATGTACGTTTTACCTCATAAATATGAAAATTTGCTATTTAGTCCCTACACTTGTCTAAATTTTCATTTTAGTCCTTATATAATAAAACAACCTAAAAATTATAAAAATCATATGAAATTATGCATGAAAATGCAGCCAATATATCAACAAAGATTCAGCCAAATACCTTGCCCAAAATTTTTGTTACAATTTACAAAGTAACCCCTAAACTTTGTAACATTACATTTTAACCCTTATATGGTAAAGAACCATAAAAAAATCATTAAAAATCATCAAACCAGCAATGAATCACAAAGAAAACATGGAAAAAATGTGTGCAAAGGTTTGGCCAAATACTTTTAGCCATAAAGCATAATTTTTTCATTTTTTTCAACTTAGTCCTTAAATTTCTTAAAATTGCAAAATGACCCCCTAAAATGCTAAAAATGCCTAAATCATGTTTGTAAACACATAAATCAAATTTCTTAAGGAACATAAGGCTCTTAGCCAAGCCACAAATGGCCTAAAAAATTCTCATGAATTTTGCAATTTAGTCCCTAAGTTAACAAATATTACTAAATAACCTAAAAACCCTAAAATTAAAAGAAAATAAGCACAAAATCATCATTATCAAACCCAAACACATTCGGCCAAGATGAAAAAGCATGGGATTTATGCATGATTTGACAAAAGAAATCATGAAGATAATATAAATTAACATTATTAAGCTTAAATAAACATAAAATTATAAAATAAATACAAAACAAAATCAATCAAAATACTAATCATCAAAATAACACCAAATAAATAACTCAAATTTAAATATAATCACAACAAAATTAGATGCACAACAATAAAAATACCATTTCATAAAAAATTTGCTAGAAAAATTCATGAAAAGAAATAAATAAATAAAATCACCATATTTAGCCTTCAACATGGATGGAAATCCATGAGCCTTAATATGGTTTTGAATCCTAAATGAGATGGAAAATGAAGAAAAAAAAAGAAAAACAAAAAATAGTGAATCTTACCTTAACAAAGCATAGAAAACTAAAAATTTTCATGTGATTTTTTTCTCTCTTTTTCTAGCCAACCTAATTTTTTTTTACAACATAATCCTCCCTCTATTTATAAGATGGAGGAACACCAAGGGATCAAGAAAAACCTTTGGCTGAAAGCTTTCTTTTTCTTTTTTTCTTTTTAATTTGTTTATTTGTTTATTTTTATTTTTATTTTATTCATTAATTTGCATCAAAAGTTGAGATGCATTAATTTGATTTGCAATTAGTGGTCATTCACAAATATAATGCTATGATTGCATTGATAACATCACTAATTGGTAATTAGAAATCAGCTAAATTGGTTAGTGAAATGTTAGATATCAACTAGACTAGTTTTCATAACACTAGTAGAAAATAACCAATAATTAAAACAAATTAAAATATTGATAATAAAATATAAATTAAAAAATTAATAATTATAAACAAAATTTGAAAATGAAATAGTGAAAAAATAGATTGGAACTTCAAAACTTGTAAAATTATACAAGAAAATTTTTTTCGGATAAAAATTAATGTATGTAAAAAATTCAAATTCAACCAATTAATTAAATTTTAAAAAAAACTGACTTAAAATGGATTTAATAAAAATATTTGATGAATTTTAAAAATTATAAAATCAAAAAAATCACCTAAAAATTTACAGAATAAAAAAATTTCGTATTTTGAAAATGAGGAAAATTTAGAAAACAAATGTAAAACTCATAAAATAAAATGGTTTTTTTTCAAACTATTTAATATGATTTAAACAATAATATTTGAAGAATTTTAAAAATTATAAATACAAAAAATATCATTGAAAAAATTTATGGAGTATAAAACCCGCATCTTGGTAACAGAAAAAAATTTAAAACTCATAAAAAATTAAAATTTTCAAAACTGATTTAAAATGAATTAGATAATAATATTTAAAGAATTTTAAAATTTATAAACTAAGAAAAATCTTCCTAAGAAATTTCGGAATAGAAAACTTTATATTTTAAAAACGGGAAGAAAATATAAAATTCATAACAAATAAATGAATTTTAAAAAATGATTTAATATTAGTTGAATGTGAATATTTGAAGAATTTTAAAATTCAAAGCTTGAAAAAATTGTACCAAAAATTTTACAGATAATGGAAAGATCGTATTCTAGAATTAAGAAAATTTCAGCAAATACATTAAAAATTATATAAAATGAATTAAATAAAACATGTTACTCAAAATATTAATTTATAAAATGGTAAAGATGAAAATCTAAAATTCAAAATAATTTTATCAGGAAAACTTTTTCGAGTATAAAACTCGTAATACTATAAAAAATTTAAAATTAGTCACAAAAATGGACAACCTGACTCTTTATGGTATAAAATGCCAATATGAATTTTTCCTTAAATAATTCTCATTTTTCAGAATATGTATTGGCATAAATACTATACAGGTATCGATATAATAATATGATGATCAACTTCCAAGTTTAATGAAAAATTCTCTAAAAATTCCTAAAAATGAGAAATTTGACCACAATATCTTTCGCAAAAACAAATTTCCAAAATTTTGACAAGAAAAGATAAAAATGATTTTTTTCTTTTAAATATTCATCCTATATATTCAAAATTAGAGATTGGAATATGACTTTTTTGTCACGTGAACTTACGATTATTTAAATTATGACTAAAAGGGTCTTGAAAATGTCTTGTTCATCTAAAAAATATCAGTTTCAATGAGGATGGCAATTAAGTTCTTGATCCCAGATATTTAAGATTATTGGAAATGAGACCCAGATGAAATTAGATGTGAACGTCTCCTAAATATGCACCTTCAGCATACAAGCATCCCGATGCTTATCTAGGACTTTACTTTAGGTAAAACTACTAAAATGCCTTAGGGTGTACCTTCCGCGTGAATGTATCCTGGTACCCTAATGGACAAAAAATGACAATGACATAATGAATATATCCTAAATATGCACCTTCAGCATAAAAGCATCTTGGTTACTATCTAGGACATGATTTTAGGTAAAATTACGAAAAGCCCATGAGGTTTACCTTCGATGTGAAAGTATCTTGGTAACCCTAATGAACTTTAAAATAACCTTAAAAGGCTATACTAATCCTAAAAATTTACCTTTACCGTAAAAGTATCAGGATAAGAAAAATTACCAAGATGCCCTTAAGATATACTTTTGATGTGAAAGTATCCTGGTACACTAATGGACATTAGAATAATTATGAAATGATAAATTTATCCTAAGTGGGAAACTATAATTTAAAATTTGGTTTAAAATGCACAAATTGCAATTACTCCCCTAAACATTTTAAAATTTTATTTCATACCTGACAGAAAATCGAGGGAGTACAAAAAATTTTCAAAATTTTTATACTTTTATGGAAGGCCATAGGAATAATAAACGTTTTTAAAAGTGATAAATTTGACCTTTTACCCCCTAAATACTAAAATTTGCTATTTAATCCCTAAACTTTTTTAAATTTTCATTTGTCCGTACATGATAAAATAACCTAAAAGTCATAAAAATCACATGAAAATATGCAAGAAAAATACAGCAAATATATCAACAAGAATTCGGGCAAACACCTTGGCCTAAGAACAAAATTTTTTCTACACTTTGCAAAATAGCCCTTAGACTTTGTAAAATTACATTTTGACCCCTATGTGATGAAATATCACAAAACACTACAACAAATCATCAAACCAGAAAAAAATTAACATAAAAATCAAACAAGAATATACATAAAGGTTCGGCAAGCACTTTTGGCCATAAAGCCTAAATTTTTATTTTTTTTGCAATTTAGTCCTTAAACTTCATAAAATTGCAAAACAACCCCCAAAGTGTTAAAAATGTCTAAAACATGTTTATGAACATATGAATCACCATTTACATGGGTCATGAAGCTCTCCACCAAGCCTAAAATAGCCTAAAAAAATTTTATAAATTTTACAATTTAGTCCTTATGTTTATAAACACTACAAAATAGCCTAAAAGTCATGAAATCAAGGTAAAAATAAGCACAATTATCAACTCTAATCAGATTCAGCCAAGGTAAGGAATAAATATGCATCAATATTTTATAACACAAAATCATGAAAATAAGTATGAATAAATATCATCAAGTTTAAATACACAAATAAAATCATAAAAAAATAAATATATAAATATGTAAATCAACATATTAACTTGAAAATATTAAGAATAACAATATAAACATAAACATAAGCATATATATAAAAGAAAATTAATATCTTATCAACAACAAAATATTTCATAAAAAATTAACTAGAACAACAAATATATAGAAAATTGATCATTGTCAACATGTTAGCCTTTCAACATGGATGAAATTCCTTGAGCTTAACATGTTTTGACTCACAGCAAAGAAGAAAAATGATTGACATAAGCAAAATTACAAGATTCATGGATGAAATTACCTAGAAAAGCTTGAAAACTTAAAATTTCGTAACATTTCTAAGAAAAATGGGTAAATTTGGCTATGGAAGGCATTCATTATTTGGGAAAATTCTGCATGGTTTTCCAAGGTGGGGGGATGGCAAGAAAATGGTTGTGGAATATGCTTTTGTTGTAACCTTCCTAGAAATTTCTAGGAATTCTTTCTTTTTTTATATACTTATTTATTTATTAATTTTGTTTACTTTTTCACTTTTACAAAAGTTAAATTAATAATCTTTGTTTTTATTCATATTGCATCATGCATAACATCAGCATCTCTAGCAAATTTTGAATGATATTTATATGTTATGTAAAATTATATATAACTAAAAGGATTAAATTGTAAAAAATTAAAAATTATGTATATACAACAAAATGTCATGTAATTAATTTAAATTAATTTAATAATAAAAAAATTTTTATGTACAAGAATAAAAAACATAAAAATTAGGAAACTCGTAAAATTTTATGAGAAAAACACTTTTCGGGAAAAATTGTTGTATGCAAAAAATTAAAAACTCATAAAATAAATTGAAATTTTACAAACTGAATTAATATGAATTAAATAATAATATTTGAAGAGTTTTAAAAAATATAAACTCAGAAAATCCTACTGGACGAATTTATGAACTAGAAAACTTTGTATCTTGGTAACAAGAAAAATTCTAAAACTTAAAAAATAAATTGAATTTTTCAAAAATAATTTAATATGAATTAAAAAAATAATATTTGAAGAATTTAAAAAATTATAAACCTAGAAAAATCCTTCCAAAAAATTTACGAAGGAGAAAACTTTGTATTTTGAAAATAAAAAATTATGGAAGAAAATGCAAAATTCATAAAATAAAATGAATTTTTAAAAACTAATTTAATTTGATTAAAACAATAATATTTGAAGGATTTTGAAAATTATAGAACTAGAAAATCTTACTAAAAAATTTATGAAGTAGAAAACTCCGTATTTGAAAAAATAGGAGAATTATGAAAGAAAATGGAAAACTTATAAAATGGAATGAATTTTGTTAAAACTGATTTAATATGATTTAAACAATAATATTTGAAGAATTTTAAAAATTGTGAATTAAGAAAAATCCCCCAAAAAATTTATAAAATAAAAAACTCCGTATTTGGAAAATGTAAAAAATTTTAAAAAAATACAAAACTTATAAAATAAAATGAGTTTTATAAAAACTGATTTAATATGAATTGAACAATAATATTTGAAAAATTTTAAAAATTATAAACTTGAAAAGGTCTTCCCCAAAAACTTACAGAATAGAAAACTTGGTATTTTGAAAATAGAAAGAAGATATAAAACTTATAAGATAAATGAATTTTGAAAAACTAATTTAACAATAATTAAATGTGCATATTTAATGAATTTTGAAGTTCAAAACTTAGGAAAATTTCATTGAAAAATTTTACAGATAAAGAAATGCTTATGTTCTAGAATAGGGAAAATTTAAAAAAAAAGTTGAAACTTATAATTAAATAAAATATATTATTCAAAATATTAATTAAAAAATGGTAAAGATGAAAATCCCAAAATCCAAAATAATTTTACCAAGAAAAATTTCATGACTATGATACTAGTGGTACTATAAAAAATTCAAAATAAATTACTAAAATGAACAACTTGACATATTGCAGTATAAAATGCCAATATAAAATTTTCCTTGAATATTTTTGATTTTTTGGAGTGCACATCAGGATAAATACAACAATTGTATTAGTAAAAATATACAACAATCAACTTCCCAAATTTAGCAAAAAATCCTCAAAAAATTCCTAAGAGTGAGAAATTTTATCTTGATAATTTTTATAGAAACAAATTTCAAAATTTCAAAATTTTAGAAGTATAAAGTTAAAATCTAATATTTTACCTTGAATTCACCCTTTTTATCTGAGATTGCAACTGCACGACACTTGAAATGGTAATAATTTTGTTTCGTGCACTTGTATTTTAAGCTTAATTAAATCAGTCTTGAAAACAACTAGGTCGTTTAAGCTTAATTAAATCAGTCTTGAAAACAACTAGTTCACCTTGAGAAATTTTACCCCTACCGGGTGGTTGTTAAATCCTTGATCTCAGATATTTTTAGATAATCAGGAGGCCTGGACAAAATTGGGTGTCTACATCCATAATCTCTGTTCTCTTTCCAGTAGCATATGATCCTCAACAAGCTAGGAAGCAATGTCAAAATTGGGTTATTCAAAAGGAAGGGGTTGCTTCATGTTAGTGAAGATGTGAAAACATTTTTTCTATTTAATACTTGAAAAATCCAAGGGACCTTAATTCTTAGATATAAGCTATGGTAAAAAGTTTAATTCGATAGATACATTCAAAACATTTATAAGTCAATTGTGTCAATATAAATCAAATTAGTTTTTTCTCATTCAGTTAATGTTTAATTTTTAATGAAACTCATGGCTGTTGGTTATTGGAATTACAAATCAAAGAACTCATATTGGGTTAGAAGTTGCAGTTGCTAGAACGATTTTGTAATTTCATTTACGAAATTGCTTCTTTACCCTATAAAATTTAGTAGTCCATAATCTACATCAAATGATATGGAATTCCTGTAACTTGTTAGGTTAATAATACCATAAAACAATATTATGATATTATATATTACAATGGAAATTGTACGTGCATAATCTACGTACATTTCATTTAATAGTTTGCTATTCTTCATCATTTGTACACTTGCTATTTAGTTATCTGATAGGATTTCATACAACAATAGGATGGATTGTTCACTACTAACCACATCCTATGTGCATAGTTCTAGATACAACAAATATATGTAGGTGCACAAAAGCTGCAACTATAAATGGACATACATTGGATTGCAGTGGCACAGAATATAACATCTGTAAACAAATTATCTTATGGCTACACCTAGAAGTAGTACTTGTTTTATGGCAAGGTGGATATCTACCATATTCAGATAATGTCCAATGTGCAAAAAACTTTCAAAATATTACTTCTAGTATGATGACAGCCCAAGGTATGCAATCTTCAACCTGCATATGAAAGTCATAACCAACATGAATGATTTGTTTTGTATGTAATATCTAGATATAGCTGAAATAATTATGCTTATAGTGTAAAACTTATTCATCTTGTGGTAAGACTTACTTAGATATTACATGGATTTGGGGATCTACATGAAACATGATTGTGGCCAACTAGCTTACATTTTGAACATTATATGGGATGTTTCTTAATAAATTGAGATTCGATTCACTTCACTTTTAACCTTGTTGGAGACCTTTTTGTCAAAGGCTGCTTTACGGATAAATGACCTCTATCTTTGTCTGATGGAGGCATATGTGGCAGATTATAAGTTTTAACCAGAGCCATGGTCACCGCATAAATCCACTAATGTGTAACTGATTCATAACAATCCTCAACAAATGCACATTTGTCTCCATTTTTACATCGATGATGGTACATGCATACGCGTAAGGTAGTCCACTCATTTACCGAGCTAACCTGATACATTCTCAGCTAGCCAAATTGATGGCATTTATTGACCTTAGCCTTGAAATTCCTCTAGGGAGAAACGATGAAGTATTTGGCTCTACCTATATTCTTCTATAATTTCATATCCACATTTGCCCTATTCTCTTCTTTTAATTCCTTAAGTTAGATATTGATTTATAATTTTTTTTATGCCAACTTTTCCCTATGCTTATTGATGAGGATAATTATGCCTACCTCCTTTCTTGAACTAACCATGTATTGAAGGACTCTAGCACATTTATTGTTATGTGGTCCCAACAACGTTACCTAAACTTTGACAACAAGTAATGTTTCGATTGGTTGTTTACTGCCCATCCAGCTAGCTCTTTTTTATACGTGGCCAAATTATTCATTGTAATGTCATAATTCATTTTTAGTCTTGTATAGACCACTAAGTCCAATAACTAAAGCACTTGGCTCTTCACATTTTTCCCACTTGCCATCACTTTGTTAATTTCAGAACTAAAGTGCTCCTTGATATGTCGATAACAATATATGTAGGAGGCCATGCCATATATCTCACTTACGGCAGTTATGATATTTTAGTGCCTAGTGGATATCATGGTAACGAATACATCTCTGGTTAAATTAGACTTCAGATTCCCCTAGAACCACACCTAATCATCTAAACTCTCAAAGCTAACTACTACAAATTCCAAAGGAAAAATGATAATTTGCATCAATGGAGCTAGTTGACAACAAGATGCCTTTATAAGGTCCACTTAAGTGGCAGTTGTTAATAACAATCAACCTTCGATAGCCATTCAAAAAATCAACAATGCTGCATCCATATGCTACAAACAATTGTTTAAAATGCCTTTTTATATCAAACGTGCATATGGCCATGCTTTGTGGGTCTGTATCCTAAATTATTAGAACACATACAATACTAATTTGTATAAGTCCTGGGCCTTTCCATGCAACATCTTCATGGATTGCTCTTTGTATAACCAAGCTTATCTGTATGTCATTTGAATTCCACAATCAGCTTTAAGTGCTGTCTTAATTTGATGTGAAGTAATATGTGGTTGCAAATTAAATTTCTTTGGTATGATGGTAACAGTAAACTTGGACTTCAAATGAGTTATTACATCAATCGTATCTTTAGCATTATGGTTGTGTTGATCTATAAAAGTACTGGTAATCATAAATTGTTTTGCTCCCATCCTATGCATTGTTAAATGCCAAAGGCAACCCTCTGCCCTATAGTCGATGCTTATGAATAGCTTGCTATTCTTCTTGAAGGTATATGCAAATCAATTCACAACACTATACTGATAAAGTGTGAGCCTCAGTGTAGCTGCATTTTTTAAAGTTAAATCGTTGCCTATGATTTTATCTTTCCAAATGCCATTGGGAACCGATATTTCATTGGCATAGTACTTTTTATGGCGACCATTGAGCTCAAATCCCTTGCACAATCAACAAAAAAAATACTATTTCAATCCTTTTGAATGACGTTTCCATGTGAGCCTTCATTGTTTGCAAGTTCACTATAGAAGTTATTCGTATAAATGATAATAAGTATTCAGTACCCTAATGTGTGATAAAGGTGAAATGATGAAATATTGCAAAGTTTCATACTCACCTTGACTACATGATAACTCTATAAAATATAATTATTTAGTCTCATTATATGCATAAAATTAACTAAGTCTAAGAGATTTTTAATTAAATTTTATTTATTTTTAATAGTTTTAATTTAGTGTTATTTACTTCCTTTGTATTTTAATTATTTAGTTATTTAAGTACTTTGCATATTTTTTAGGTCAAACCCTCAAGGAGTTTTAAAAAGTACAACAACTTAATTAAGAAATAAAGCAAACTCAATAGCAAAGTGATTGAGTTTGGCAATTTTCAAAAATAATATGTTCAAGCTACTGGAGACTAAGTTTTTACTTGCAGGGTTTTGTCTATGAATAGGACTCTTAGGATTAGACTTAAAGGCATCCAAATACTCTAGAGCTTTATTTTTCTCTAGTTTTCTAAAAGGAAGAGAAGCCACCATAATATTGAAGAAGTTAGAGGGATTTTGGAGAAACTTAAAGATCAAAGATCCGGCTAATCTTAGGTTTTTTTTCTCTTTGCTTTTTTTTTTTTATCTTTCTTGTAATATATGTGATGGTGAAACTCCTTAGTTTTATATTTTCTATATTTATTATAAATTAGATTTATTTTTCTAGAGTTACAGTGGAATTCAACATATAATTTAGATTTTTTTTTAATTTAATGATATTTGTGTTGTCTGTTCGATCTTATTATTAATGCTTCTAATTACTTGATCGTCAACTAGATTGATTTGATAACCTTAATGAACTAGGAAAAGGGAACTTTGTGTTTAGACTTGGATTGAATGACATATATTTCATATTCATTTATTAGGATGAAATGATCTGCAAGTTATATAGGAAAAAACAAGCATGATATATGTAACCAAATTAAAGTCTACGGTTAATGATTTTTTTTATTCAATTTGCATAGGAATATAGTAAACTGATTAAAAGAAATATCTTTATAAGATCATTAAAAAATACTTATAAAAATAAGTAGAATTCTGGGTTAACAACTTATTGCCAGTAGCTAAGTTAAGAGTGTAGGGTTTTATTCAAATAAAGTGTTAAGGAAAATTATAATTCTAAGATTCTATTATTTATTATTTGCTTTATTATTATTAGTTTTTTTAATCATTTGTTTGAATAAGATTAAGTTATTTTAATTTTAGTACTTAACAAATTTAGAATAATTTCTCGTGAAATTGACACTCTACTTTATCACTATATTATTGGTTTACAATACGTGCACTTACTTGGTGGAAATGTGACAACGATGCATAAAATTAATGGTTTGAACCATTGTCGTGTCATTGTTTTGGGGATAAGAGTCCTTCTGGTCCAATAAATATAATTGGACTTCTTATCACTAAACTCGACCAAAATTTTCAAACCAGCATCATTGACCAAATCTATGAGCAAAGTTGGGTCAAAGTCCAATGTATATCTAAATATGATGGTCAATGTTCATTTCCAATTTATCCCTAATTTGTCTATGATTCATCAATCATCACCCTAACTCTAGCTTTAGCACGATATTGTATACAGTTGCCGATAATGACAATCTCCTCATTAACATAGCAATAACAATAAACTCGTTTGTTTGGAGTGGATAAAGTCATTACAACTTCAGTTTATTATACATAAAATTCTATATGCAAAGAGGACTTTTGATTCTCCATACTTTTTAACACAGACATTTGTGTAATGCTTCGAGAGTAGTGATTTCATCAATTATCACCCTAACTCCTGCCCTACCATGATATTCCATAAAGTTGCCGATAATGATGATCTCCCTATTAACATGGCAATAACAATAAACTTGTTTGTTTTGAGTGGATGAAGTCATTACAAGTTCAGTTTATTATGCATAAAATAATGTATGCAAGGGGGACTTTTGATTCTCCACACTTCTTAAATCATAGACATTTTTTTTGCCCCAAAGCTCGCACTGAAACCCTCAAATATATATATATATGTATAAACTCATTTCTATATTAATAAGCACCACTGACCATTCAACCCTTAAATGGAAACCAACACAGTTGAGTGAAGCATACAGATATAGATAACCATTAATAAGAAATCCAATTCTAGTCAGCTTTTCTCATTGAATGATACGAGTTAAGATTGGGCAGTCCGAAAAGGGAAGTCGGAAGAGCAGCTTAAATAGGGGTCGAGAAGATGGGAATCCCTTGATAAAGGAAGTTATGCTGAAAGCAAGGATTCGATCCATGTTGCTATATACGAACAAACTTGCGATGGAAGGAATGGTGGCTTTTAGATATGAGGGGTAACTTCCGAAGCATTTAAGCAAAGGCATAGTTGCGTAGAGGTGTAATTCCAGAGAAATTATGCAAAGGGCATATACGTGGACATATGGCTTTATAGCTGAGTCCATTAACCATTTATATGGCGTGAGGAATCTTCTCATACCATAGAGTAACCAACTCACATTACAAAATCCTCCAATGCGCAAAAATATCCCTTTTTACGTAATAATATATATATATATATATATCAATTTGATCATTATAAAAGTGGAAGGAAACTATACCATCCACATTAATAGATATTAATACTTATTAATATCTTTATTTCATATTAATATATCTATATTGGATTTAATTATTTATAGGTATTATGTAAATTATTAATTCGTATATTATGATTTATGTTAATATTATCTACTTCATTAATTATTATAATTGATATAAAATTATTATTTACATTGTAGTAAAATAAAAATGTTAATGGGAAATGATATTATCTACATTAGATTTATATAAACCCTAATATTATATAATAATATAATTTAGGTATATTATTATTTGGACATAATATTTAATTAAAAACTAAAAAAATGAGAAATTATATTTGAAAGCAATATTATTGATATTTTATAGTATGTATTATATAGTAGATAAATTATTATATTATATATCTATAATATTATTTATTACTAATCTTATATATATATATTATTATTAGTGGAAAATGTGCACAATTGGGAATAATTTCTTTTACAAAAGTATATGGCTCGTAGCTTAGGATTGAAACCCTTCCCTCTTACTTGTATTTAAATCAACTCCATGCTTTACGAGGCCGGCTCCAGCATAAAGAATGAACCGACTCTACTATTTCATAATTGACTCCCACATTAAGATGTAACCAACACCTGCTAGAAATGACAGTTGTATCAAACTAAGGCGGACCTTTAGTGACAGTTGTATCAAGTGCACCTGCTAGAAATGAGGACTCACCAACCATGCTAGATGCGTGTTATAGCATAGAGTCCTTAAAGACAAAAATGGACAAAATAAAGGGACACATGGCAATAATAAGGTTAGGTGTCGTAAGCATAGGCAGACAAATTGGTTTTCTTGTTAACTTTGTCAGACAAGATGTTACGAGCAAATTATTTACCCAATTTTTTGGCTCAAGAGAAACTACAAATTAAGACGGCATTGGTGTTGCTGAGAGGGAGCGTGATTGGAATGATGAGGCCTGTGGAAATTACCAATTACATATATGAACTAGGAAAGGTCTTCATTTATATCATTTTTCGTTTATCCGTGCCATTGGTTAGTTTAGGTATGGTTTACAGTAAAAGAAATTACCATACATGGACCAACTAACAATCTTGACTAAATATGAATGATAAGGAATGAATTATTATAATCTTTAGCCTAAGGGAAATACGACGAAACTTATTTTCATTGATTGCAATGGGGTCTTGGTAGATATAGTCCATTCGTTAAACTATCCAGAGGATTTTAAAAGGAGAAAAATCCACTCACAAGCATGTAAGGTAGTCATTTCAATAGTAGTATGGCAGCAACATAGTACATTCATTTTATGAACAAATTATTTTTGAATCAGCTGGTAAATTCCTTTATATAGGAGACTCCTAAGGCATAAATTACATGATTTCTCAATTTTTAGTAGACTATTTTGTGAGGAATTTAACACCTTTAAAGTTGGTGTTTGGTCATTGAGAAGCAATTAATTTATATTCTAAATCCTTACAAATAACTATTGAGACACTAAACTAGAATCTATATCCATTGAGTACTGAAAAAATACTTGTTACCATAAAGTATGGGATTTAATAACATATAGGTCATATGTTCACACAGAGGAAAAACTTGGATAATGTTGTTATGTATTTGCTGGGTGATATTTTATCAAATGTATGGTGATAAAGTCCGCGATATATTGACATATTGATTTCTTAATTTATAGGATGCACATCACTATACAAAAATGAAATACGGCACTTCCAACAACCCTGCTAAATGTTTAGTGTTAAAGGATCTAAGAAATCTTTGGGATAGATGTGGCAGACTAAAGGAGAAGGGTTGTCATCTAACATGTTATTGTTGGATGACAGCCTTTACAAACCCTTGCTAAATCCTATAAGTAATTACATTGAGATATCATCAGATGTAGAAGTTGCTAATATGTTATGGGAATTGACCTTTAAGATATTTTCCCATTCCATTTGATTCGAATTGTTGATTGGATGATATTACTATTTTGAAATATGATGTAGCCACACGATGTAATATTCCCTTATTCATATAAATTTAGGGATGATAATGATACTTCATTAGGTGAGTTGTCAATTATAAATCGAAAAAGAACTTTGTACATTCAATTATTATATTTCTTTTACATCAACTGATCTGCATTTTAGGATCGGTCGATTAAGGATTCCATCCTTTGTATGAAATTATCATCCTATTAGCATAGTAACTTGGACATCTGCAATCATTAAGGGATCACTTAAAGCATATCTTAAGAATTTGGTAGAAGCAAAAAATGTCTCAGAGCCTATCACTAAATGACACAAGGATTGGGACTTTTACTTATGAGTTATTAGGAGTTTAGGATAAGCTACACCATAAATAATATCTGTAGTGAGTTTTTGGCTATCTGATAGTCAAAGTGTAGCACATATTAACTTCTTTCTATGGGTTTGGGGTACATATATCTGTACATTAAATTACATACAATAATTGAAATGAATATCTAATGTATTAAAGAATTATATTGATAGTGAAAGTGTATTTTCCAGCATATGCAACCTTTGTTTGAATGCATATATTGTTTCCATATTCAAAGTTTTAATGATTACATACAGTTATGTAAGCAAGTGCTTAGAGAATATATTCCCTGAAATAATTCCATAGGTTCTAGCACATGCATAGGGGGAATCGATTCTTTTGTGCGTTACATCTCTTTTTTATGTATTCATAAGATGATAGGAGTCTACAGATATTGTTTGCATGTGGACAACGGGCTTTTTAAATTCTATAAATGTGCTTTCCATATGCTTAAATGTTGATCCACACGTTTAATTTTATATGAAAAAATCGCACATATATAGCTTTGACCTTTCAGCATGACTCAGATGGTTCTGTAACAGTTGCTAGTAGGAGCTAACCACTTGTATCCAAGATTTATCCAAAGACATGTTATTTCCATTTAAGTAAGTATCTATATATTATCTTTATCAGCATGACCCATCACATCAGAAATACCATTTTTAAATAACTTTCATTTTTATTCAAGGGAAGCATTATTCTTAGAGCTTTTTAGTAACAATTGGTGTTTGTTGCTCTAATGTTATTAAGCAAGTGAATCATTCTTCCTTTTTCTTTGCAGCAGCAGGGTGAATTATTTGTAAAATCACCATTGCTGGCAGTTATTCCTGATAAGTATGAGTCACATCTTGGGAAATTTGTTGCTATGATATGAAGCCGCCATTTGCGATTGCAAATCTTGCAATTATGTCAGCTATAAACTGAGTTACCGTGAAAAAAAATTCTTTGCTACATGCCTTCATAGTTTTTGATCTGGTATCATGTACAAAGGGAAAGAAATGGAAATCTTGGACGAAGGACTGTATGAGTGAGCACAGTCATCTTCTTCTTTAGGAACATCAAGGCATAGGTTGGACTGAATAGGATTATCCTTTTTTCCTCAGTCATCCCTAATGTATGATGTTCTCTTCCCTTTGTCTTTGATACCGGACCAGAAACTGGGATCACATGTAGCAAAGATTTTTCCTTTCATGGACTCCAAAGTGTGCTAGGATAAGTGCCAATTTTGTATGTCCTATCTGATTCATCTTAATATTGATTAATTTTCAAAGCAGGGTCTATAACATGCACAGATTACACAGCAGTGGTGAATTCGCTAAAACATCCACATAAGGGCTAGAGGCAAAAATGAAGGAATTATTCTTTGATTAATAAAGATATCCAACATATGACAATTTTTAGAGTTAAACTTTGTCAGTAAGTGAACATGTTACATGTATTACATTCCATAAATAACATATAAGCTACAATCTATAATTGGTCCTAGTTTATAAAAAGTTTTTTTTACTCTGTGTTGCTTTGTCTGACTAAGAATTGCTTTTGTGTTACCCTAAACTCATTGTATTTATATGATGTCATGAAAGTATCACATATGATTTGTGGCACTCTTTCTAATAATAACAATGAATGGATGGCTAGATGTTATGGCTGATATTTAAATATTATAATAAATTAAAACTGAAGATGTCTGAAAACAAAGAGGAACAAGCATGCGTATGTACATATGTACACTACCAACATAAATAACCGAATATGTGAACCTGACATGTCGATCCGTAAATCTATTTAAGTGCATCTGATACAGATTTAAGCTTCTGCATTTTCTTCAGCTTCATCTTAATTCTCACCTTAAACTCAGCAGTATATTTATCCATATATATCTAATGGGTCTGCTAGAGTTCTTCTATAAGGGATTGGCATGCAGCATCAATCGATTTTTGTTTATTGCACATCTTTTTGTAGTGTTGGAACATGTCATAGTTGTAGTCATCAATCTCAAACCTAAAACATTATTTCCTATGAGTTACCGCATTCTTAATGGCAAACCTTTTTGCTATCTTCTCATCTTCCTAAGATTCACTTTCAAATAAAATATTCATCAAGTTCTTTGATCCAAGGAGTAGCATAATGTGGATAACTCATTGTCCATATTCCATACAACCTGATAAGTAGGAGTAGCATTCCACATGCCTAAGCAACCTTACGCATAAGGTCCTGAAAGTCAATGAGACAATTTCCATCGGCTTACAACCAAAGACTAAAGATAGATGGTTAACATTGGTTAATGTGAAGACAAAAAAAAAAAAAAAAAAACTAAATAAGAAACAATAGAAGTTCTAACTCCAATGCTTCTGTACATAAGGTTTAGGTAATGATAGTTTTGTGTGGTGGTTACCAGCAATTAGTTGAATCTATAAACCATTCAACAGACGTTAAAAGTTGAATAATTAATGGAGAATATTGAGGGATAAAAATAAAACTCCATGCTGATATGGTTAATAGTAGTTTCTCTAAACTAAAAGGGATTATGAACTATACAATTGGGAATATAAATTGTGTACTGAATTTAAGTTGGTTTTTTGATCAGTTACAGTGATGTCAAACCCTAAACCCATAACTACCTATAATTGTGGGATGTGTACATTATGGGATGCAACTTAAGGAAAAAGCCGATTAATGGCCAAACCTAGATACAGTTAATTAATATTATCAAAGTAATTTTCTATTTTAAAAGTATTTAATTTACAATTATATGGATATTTACGTGAAGATGACCATAACTGAATGCATATATTAGCATAAGTTAATATAAAGTTGTCTAAACTGGATGTATTGATGAACATCTTACCCTAACTGTATCTGATAAGTAAATTTTAATTATGCACTTCACCAACACTTATGAGATGACAATCACCTCTAATACACATATATCATAGTTGAATTTACACGCAATTATAATTAAATGTACGTATGACTATGTTGAGTGTACAGATAACTATAAATAAATGTATATATGACCATATAACCATAAACCGTATGAGATAATTTCATAGTAATTTTAGACATAACTAAGACTAATGAGATAAGAATCACGTGTAATATAAATTTGATCATTACTGAATGTACATGTGATTATTAAGGAATGTACATAATACATAAGCCACATGTAAATAAGACCATAACTGAATATACATAAAATTATAACTAAATGTACATTTGAGAATTACTGAATGCACAGATAACTATATGACCCTAAAACCATATCAATTATGTAAATATTGGTTGTGCACATCACTAAAACTGATGCTATGTGAGTTAGGTGTTTTGTATATATGAGCATAATGGAATGTACATATGAGTAACAAGCATGACCAAAACACTATAACTGAATTATAACCCCATAACCCATAATGTCTTTAAGGCAATGAGGCAAAATGGTAATCGCTATGTAAATACTGTTGCTGGAAAAATATAATACTTTTTATATGGCAATCACCCCAAATACACGTACAGGTAAGTGTACATGTAAAAATCAGTGGAACTGATTATACGTATGACTATAACAAAAATGTACAAAAGAATACAACTAGATGTACAAAGCCAAAGGTAAATTAAAATAAGTATAATGCAATTGTATAAATACCATAACTAATGTACAGAACCATAACTTTTAAAAAATATATATTACTGAATAACAAGGTCAACAAATTAAATATATATACCACTAATATGTGTATGACTATAACTAAATGTATATGTGATTATAACTAAATGTACATATGACAACCAATATCAAACCGAATCAGTAAAGCTGAATTTTCATATGACAACCATCAGTTTACTAGTAGAGAAAGATGTTAAGAAAATTATGTCGTATCATATGCATGAACAAAGTCTAACATTGAATGTACAAATGAGTTTCAAAAGGGCTATCTAGATAGTATAAATGACAACTAATTTACTTCTCTATCGGTATAAATGGATTAATATTAAAGAGAACAAGTGGAAGAGGATAATTAACAAAATTGAAAAATACATTTATATTTCTAATTTAATATGTACAATCTTCTTGTGCATTATTCAAATAATGAAATGTGTATCTTTTATAACCATAAACCCTTACAAATCCTACACCAATTTCTATCATTCATGTTAATCATGTATACATATTATATGCCCTAAACCATTGTCAACATGCTTAGTACTTTGTCTTTTTCCATATTCCTTGGATCCAAAATCAATTGCATGGCAAGTTTCAATCAGTACTTCTTAGTATCAACCTGTACAAAAGCCAACAAATTTGTTATCACACAAATGAAACTTCTGACTAGAAGTAAAGTGTGAATTTTATGCCTTGCATACTCACCAGATTCAATGGTGGAGTGACTTAACTAGTCCAAGCTTGTAAATGCTTAAATAAGAATACCCTATAGTTATTAGAATTGCAATACAATGCATAATCAAGTTAAATCTAAACCCATTATAAAAGCTAACAAAAAAATGGCCTCAAACTAATGTTATGATAAGGGATTCAAGATTTACTCATCATCTGATTACCACTATAACTCTATACGTCTCTCCTTGATTGCTAAATTGTATCTATGGCTAGATGGTTCCATGCATGCAACAAAGAAGACTATAAACGAGAACATGTATCACATCAGAATTACCTTAAACTTTATAGTAAATGTATCACCTTAGACAAAAATACTATAATTATGTTTTCTTAAATATTATTAATTATCTGGAGAATCAAAAGCAGTCACTTTCTAAACGTGATCGTTCAGAATCAATAATTTCTATCTCAGAAGACATCGTATGCAATATGCAGCCCAATAATTGTTTGCAGATAATGGCTAGCATATCTAATAAATATATAAAGTATTAAAATAAATCATAATTATTTACATATAGATGTAACTTATTTTAGCTTACATGCATAATTTATGCATAATAATTGAGCTCTTATTATTTTAGCATTATATGGTTCAACTGCTAGAAGATTAACAAAATGAGCAACAACATGATTTTAGGCTATCTTTTGTCTAGGATTGTAATAGAGTATAACACTCTACATGAAAAAGTGACTACATATTAACATCTTTTCACTAAAAGAACAAGCATTCAATGAAACATATCCATTCTAATGTACATGTCATCAGAAAACATAATTAATACTACTCGTTACGAGGTTAAAATAACTTAATGCAGCTTTGATTGATTAGGTACATATACTTTCTCTCGTTAATCATGTGAACATACATCTCTACTATCTGAAATATGAATATATACATAAATAAACTATTACATTGATCATGAGAATGTACAGGTTAATGCAATGCAATATTTATAATGGACAAGTTTAACATACCATGTTACTGACCTAACAGGATATGGCTAAGGATAACATGTTCATCCTTATTACACCCTAACCATGGATTTTTGTAGAGGGTTTCCCTACAACAAAAAACAAACATTCATTGTGATGGACACATTAGAATTTTAAATGTAAGTATGACTAGTGTACAATATATATACTGAATAGGCAAGTGTTCATCCTATGCATACTTGACCACCACTCGTTCGAGTTTAGTGAATAAACCGAGTGGCCAAGTAAACAATAGGGTGATCAAAGGTTGGCAGTAGCCCTAAATGCCCTATAAATATGCGGAGATGTGCTAACTATGTTGACTTTTGGATCAGTATGTGTACCTTCTTTCATTATGTCTAGCACTTTATCTTCAAAAATTATGCTGCTCTCTGATATTGTGACATTTGAAGAAAGAGGAAGGATATTTTATGTTAAACTACAACCAGTATCCAATAGTGTAAACTGACATGATGGGGAACCTTTTATCTCTGTGCAGATGGTTTTCAGCTCCCTCTGCATTGGCTATTGCTTTTTATTTGCAGTAAGAAACATTCCACAATTTGCATATGATAATGATAGCTTTACCAATGCCATCATAACGAGGAGATTATCTTTAATTAATCTCATAATCTCCTCATGTTGCTCCATGATCTCATCAACTCATAACCTGATCTGTTGCAAAATTACCTATGACATAAGATTATTTATACCATGCATTAGTTAACAAAGATTGAATTACTAATAAATTACACAAAACTATATAAAATGTAGCCTTCACTATTCTTGATGTTAATTGTTAACGACAAGCTTATAACTTATGGACAAAATAAGATATTAGAAAATTAAACATATTATCACCTTCGCATCCAGCTATAGGAATTCACTTCTCTTTCCATTTTCATCCGTTAAAGGTTTAATGTCACTTACAACTTAGAAATGTAATTATATAACAATTATGATGACAACAACTGTAATAATAGCAAATATTCAGTTTGCTATTATAATGCATAAATATTTAACTAATGACCAAAAACAAAAGAAGTTTTGATGATATAACTAAACTTACCTACCTAGAACCATATATGTTGTACTCATCCTCTAGGGTAGGTATCTTGTGATAGAATTATCATCTTATCCACTTATCAGGGGCATTACACATCGTTTGGGTAGGAAAAACCTATCTAGGTAAAACATTTATAAAAATTATTCTATATTATATCTCCAATTGAAGCTTACTAGGATAAAGTGATATATGTAAATCAATCATTTATAATTGATGATATCTAGAGAAATAGTATGCAATCGATGATATATGTTTTATGTTTTCTTCCTATGTATTACCTAATAGCATTAACCAAGTGCTTTAACATAAACCTTCCTAAATTGTATGCCTTGATTTGCAATGGATCAAAGATAGTCTTCACTAACATCATACTAACTCCACCCTATTACCCAACACTAGGTCAAATCTTATCACATTCAATACAAAAAGCCTTTTCTAATCATCTAAATCTATTACGTTGCATAACGAATTTTTAACTTCTTGTAATGAATTAAAAGGCAACACTCTATTGCACCATGCCTTAATCTCATCACTTTGATTTACAAATTCTTATGTTGCCTCTACCCTACTATAAGGAACGCTAAACACTAGACTAACATTAGTATCCCTAACTACAATGACATGGTTAGACCATCTCAAATCATTATTTAATGTGTCAAATGTTGAATAAACCATACACATAATTGGTGACAAATAAGGATTACTCTTAAACTTAAAACCCCTTAAAACTTATTTTTTGAACTATGTTTCACTTTTTATGCCAGCTATAACAACCTCTCTAATTAACCTAACCAACCATTTGGACTGTAACATGTGTTTACTTTAACATTGGGCTACAATTTTGTATAATTTCATGTTTGGTACATATGGCAGTTAATATTCTATTAAACCCTATGCTATAAGAAAAAGTAACTTTACCTTTGCAACTGTTGTTTTCTTTTTTGCACTCATATGGCAACTTTGATCCATTTGTAACCTATAAATATTATACTGTTATAAATTTGGACACATGTATATATATATGCATACGTATTTTGATATATAAAAAATAGAAGTAGGTAAATTCATTTTACGTATATCCTTAAACTCAACATAACCTTTAATATACAATCAACCAAAACTATGCATACAACTAACTAACCTTAAATCTGACAAACTAGGTATAAATACACTTATCTTTCTTCCAATTTAATTTATTCTAATCACTGATATATTGAAGGAAAAAAAGATAAACATCCGCCAACCAATGCACATACAAGTATTAGGAATGTACATATGACTATACAACTTAGTGTACAAATGATTATAACTAGATGTACATTATCAATCAAATACTCCTTTAATACCTTTAAACTCCTGCATATAATAATGTCTTATGTAAATTTTTTACTCATTTAAACATAATATATGTATAAACTATGTACATATGATAAAAATGAGACATTCATTCCACAATATAGAATGGACATGTCAGTATAACTTAATGTACGATTCATAACATAGAGCATACCTTTCACTCTAGTTGAATATACATTTCACAAGAACTTAATGTACATATATATAAGGTATAGTTCAGGGGACCATCCACATGACTTTACACCTTAACTTACTGCTTTGCACCTTAAATTGTAAGAATACAACCCAAATTACAGTTATATCACAATCCACAGCTTGAAAATCAAATAAAAATTTCTAAAAAACAGCAAAAGTTTATTAGATGTCATACAAAACCACATCTAACAACTATATTGTTAGACCTTTTAGTGGTGAATGAAATCAAGGGGGTGAATTAATTTCTCAAAATTTTAGTAAATTAAAACTTTGATAAATAAAATTAAGAAATCTAAAAAATAAACTTTAGAGTGCAAGTTAGTGAATAAAAATAAACAATTAAAGAAAAGGGAAAGAAGAAACAAACTCGATAATTTATAGAGGTTCGACCTCAATTGCCTATGTCCTCTACCTCGGCCTCACTTGCCTTAGATTTCCATAATTTAATAACTTGAATTGTTTACCTTTTAAGGACAAGATATAACCTTTACACTCCTTATCTTTCAAGGCTAAGATAGAAACCTTTACCCCCTATCTTTTGTGGCTAAGATAAAACCCTCTCTCACTACTTTTGAAGGCTAAGTAGAAACTTTTTTTACTTTTCAATGGCTAAGTAGCAACCTCCCATTTTTATGAGAATTTGAGTGTAAACAAATAAAACCTCCAAAGATTAGGTCTTTACAAGAATTTTGGCTCAAAGGAAATATGTATCTAAAGATACAAATGAAGAATACTAAAATAGGAAAAATTAATCTTATACAAAGATAAACTACTTAGCAAAAATGATGGAGATTCTAAGCACAATCTCTTAGTTCTTCTTCTTGTTAAAGGTGTTAGAGTGGCTTATTTATAGCCTTGATCATGATCCTAGCCATTGGGAACATTTGGTGAAGAAATATAGTCATTGGAGCCTTCAAAATGTCATTTCCCATTGTTCCCCATGCCTCTGTATCAATACAATTAAATTGGTATCGATACATTATGTTTAAGAGTCCAAAATATGATCATTAAATAGTCATGTATCGATATAGAATGATCTATCTTGATACATGAACAGTGTTGTATCGATAGAGAATACTCTATTTCGATACATGAATAGTGATTTTTGCCTTTTAAGGTTATTTAGCTACTACCAAGTATTGTACCAATACATACACATAATGTATCAATACATTCACATGAAAATCGATTTTAAAAGGTTTTTCATGACTTTAAAATATGTAAAACTTATCTAAAAAATGTTTTATATAAAAATATGTATTAAAAACACATTTTTGAGTGCTTGAAGGAGTTAAAACACTTTCTAGTATTTTTCAAAGTATTTAAAAAATATTTCATGGAAAAATACTAATCTTGAATATAATTAAACACAAGCTAATTAAGTTTAAGTTTTAGTTATATCAAAACTGAGATTAATTGAAAGCTAATATAGCTAACAATCTCCCTCTTTTTGATATGACAAAACTTAAGGTAAATTTGCTTGTAAAACTCCCCCTTAATCATTCAAAGCTTTTTAATAAAACTCTTCTTTAATAAAAGCATTATGAAATGGATTTTTTTTGAAACACTTGGCAATGGCATTTTTGGTCATATTGGGCTTCAAGAATACCAACGCACAATATTAAGGATTTCAATAACATAAAAAATGAAAGCATATGTGAAATCTTCCTATTTGCTAGCATAAGCACATATATAAATGAAGTACAAGCAAGCAAATTAACCCCTAAAATTCTTCCTTTTTTTGGGAATATCAAAAAGGTGAAAATAGATTAATTCAAAGCTAAGGGTCTAATTTCAATAAGAATTCTAGAAGGTATATTAAGTATGGAACATTTAAAAACATGTCTACTGATTATTGAGAAAATACATGTAATTAAGTCCTAATGTGTAGTTCATCCGAATTTTGTATTGCTTTTAGTCATTTAAGCATATTTGAGAGATAAAACATGCCAATTGTTAAATGATTTAAAGAATTATTAATCCAATTGGTGTTTAGGTGTACAATAGATACAAAATTTTCAATTTTTAGTACTCATGCACACTATAATAGATGCCATATGAAAGGTTAAAACAAATTTCTGAGAAAAATGTAACAAATTTTCGTAGGTCAGAAAATCATTTGCTCATTTATGATATGTCAATAAAATCATTTTAAAAACATTCAATCAAAGAACATGCTTAAATATGAGAATTATGCACTTAGAAATGTTCAATGATTCATTCAAAGCAAACATTTTAAACATACATTACATACTAAAATACCAAATATATATATATAATTGACTCATGTATGTTCCTAAACTTAATGCTAAAGGATAAGAATTTAATAGCATTTCTTTGATGATTACTTCAACCTTACCAAACTTTGATGATATGCTCATTGTAACTTGGAGGATCATCATTTTTAGTGTTTGAGCATTCCCTGATGGTTTGGGTTTGATTTGATGAGGTTGTATGCTTAATTTGCTTCCTTTTGATATGTAAGTGTTCATCTTTCAAGGATGGGTTTATCTCCATGAACCTGGCAAAACTTAAAAACAATCTTGGCAAAAAATGAGCATTAGAGATACCAAGATTTTAATTATAAAAGAATACTCAATAAGCTTAAGTTTTGTTAGGAATGAAAGATATTCAACAAGCTTAATGACTTTTAAAATAAGTGATACCAAATATTGATAAATGAAGAACATTAAGCGTATATGGTATCAATTATTGAAAAAAATTAATGATGTATAAAAATTTGTATTTTTGAGCATTATGAGGCAATATGAGCACTTAATGTATTTGATTTATGAAACAATCATCAATGAATCAAATATGATGTTTAAGCATGTGATGCATTATGAAACGATGTTTATCAAGATCTAGAAATCATAAAATTAAAGGATTTTAAGTGAAAACTCATTAAGGAGACCAATTATGCTTTTAAAAAAAAATTCACAAAATTAGTCATCATTCACTAGTTGTATCGATATAGGGGGCTTTTGTATAGATAAATATAGTATTGTATCCATACTAAGTTCATTGTATCAATATAAACTGGGTTTTTTTGGGTTTTTTGTTCATTGCATCAATACAAGACTCTAAGTATCGATACATGCCTTGAGTTTTCTGGAAAATGCTTGGAAAAATATGCAAATTGGCATTCCCAAACCTATGATTTTATATTCTAATGCAAACTTTTGATTTTAAACATTTGAAGCTCATATGAGTAATTAAAATTCGGATTAGAATAAGTTTTAAAATCAAGTTTAAATGAATTAACATATTTGGTCACATAAGTAAGGTAATATGCAACTAAAAGATTTTTATTCATACCAACCACATATACATAAGTTTAAAAAAAAATTTCAATGTTTACCAAATTTGTTTGAGTCATAAATCATTAACTTATAATATAATCAAACATTCTAAGTCTCATAATTGAATATAAAGCATTAAACAGACTTAGGAACTTGCTAATGCATGTTTATGGCATCATATCTTATAAGTACGCTCTATATGCTCCCCCTGAGGATATGCATATAATTTTGTCATGCAATAGAGCTTCTTAATGACTTATGGCATGAGGTTTATCAAAATCAGCCTTTTATCTATAAATCATTCTTAAATTACGCTTCATAACAACATTTCACAAATTAATTTAACATATTATCATCAAGCACTAAATCATCAAATGCATGCACATTTAAGCTACTAGTTGCTCAAGATGTAAAACATGAATTTTCATGAAACCAATTAAAAATGATCTTTTTATTCAATAAAGCTTTAATAAACACAACATGAATAACCAATATACATATTAAAATTTTAAAGCTTAGAGGTTACCCATCACATTTCTTTATGTATCTAGAGCATCCATTTGTATTGCATTGCTCCTTATTGCTCTAACACACCTACAAGAAACTTTTACTTGCATTTTGGTACCCAAATTGCTTTGGATCCTTAAATGTTAGTCTTAAAGCTTCTTGTTCCCTTAGGAACCCATACTTGCGTAACTTTAAATTGTGTCCTTTTTTTGATAGGATAAGTATGCAAATTATGACCATGAAAATTGCAATGTTAGCAGTTGGTCTTATAAACTTGAAAAGATTTATCAAAAATGATTTTCTTTTCTTGTTCCAAGCTTTCAATCTTTCTTTTCAAATAAAAATTAGCTTTCTCTAAAATGTT
>JBBYHO010220857.1:0-27599 GCA_038382025.1 Adansonia gregorii | reverse complement strand
AACAATTTAATCTTGCTCAAACAATTGATTATAAATTACTAATAATGATAACAACAACAACAACAACAACAACAACAACAACAACAACATCAATAATAACAACAACAACAACAACAACAACAACAACAACAACATCAATAATAACAACAACAACAACAACAACAACAACAATAATAAAGCAAACAATAAATAATAGAAGCTTAGGATTACAATTTCCATCAACACCTCAATTGAATAAAATCTTAACTCTCTTAACTTGATTAATGATAATGAGTTGCTCACCTAGAATTCTAATATATTTATAAGTATCTTCCGATGGTCTTATAAAAATATCTCTCTTAACCAATTTACTGTATTCTTATGCAAATTGAATTAAAAGAAACTCATCAATCTTAGACTCTAATTTGGTTACATATGGCATGCTCGTATATTCCTATCTAACATGCAAATCAATCCATCCTCAAATGAATGTGAAACATAAGTCATCCAATCTAGGTCTAAACAAAAAATTTTCTTTTCCAAGTTCAATAAGGTTACCAAATCAATCTAATTGGTGATTATGCAATTAGAAGCATTATGAACGAATTGAACAAACAACTCAAATATCATTAAATAATGAAAATAAAAAATATAATCCAAATTAAATTTTGAGTTCCATTACAACCCTAGAAAAATAAATCTAGTTCATAATAAATATATAAACCATCACAAATAAGACAAGAAAGATAAAAAAAGTAAAGAAAAAGAGAAAACCAAGATTGGCCAGATCTTTAATCTTTAAGCCTCTTCAGAATCTCTCTAGCTTCTTGAATATTATAGTAGTTGCTCTCATATTTAGAAAACTAGAGAAAAATAAAACTATAAAAATTTAGGATGTTTACGATGTCTTTAAGTCTAATACTAAAATTCCTTTTTATAGGCAAAGCCTTGAAGGTAGAAACTTGATCTCCAATTAGCTTAAACTTATTATTTTTGAAAATTGCCAAATCTAATCACGTTGCTTGATTGAGTCCATTTTACTTCTTGATTAAGTTGTTGCACCTTTTGGAAACTCCTCTGGATTTTGATCTACAAAAATATGGAAAATATTCAAATAATTAAGTAATTTAAAATATAAGGAAAGTAAATAATACTAAATTAAAAACTAATAAAAAATAGTAGTACTATAAATAAAATTTAAATAAAAATCTTTAAGACTTAGCTAATTTAATATGAATAATAAGACTAAATGACTCTATTTTATGGAGTTATCAATGCACATGACAGAAAAATCACCATTTCAAAAGTCGTAACAAACAAATCTCAGATAAAAAGGACAAATATTAAGGTAAAATAATTTGTTTTTAACTTTATACTTGTGAAATTTTAAAACTTGTTTATATGGATATTATCATGGACAAATTTCCCATTTTTAGAATATTTTTTTTATAATTTTTCGTAAAATTTGAAAAGTTCACCATCATATATTTTTATCAATTCCTATGTAGTATTTATGCTGATACTCAACCTACAAAATCAAAACTATTCAAGGAAAAATTCATTTTGGCATTTTATATTGCCAGGTGTCAAATTGTTAAATTTATTTATTAAATTTAAATTTTACACCTCGAGTGTCTAGCTTGTGAACTTGTTTCGGTAAAAATTGTTCTAGATTTCATATTTTCATCCATATTATTTTTATAAACTAATATTTTGATTAATGTATTGAATTTAATTTATTTTTATAAAATTTGAATATATCTTTGGAATTTTCCCATTTTCAAGATACGTAGTTTTTTAGTTCAAAATTTTTTTTTGCGTAGAATTTTTGTAAGTTTATAATTTTTAAAATTTCTCAAATATTTTCACTAAATTTAGATTAAATTAGTTTTTGAAAATTCTATTTATTTAATGATTTTCACATTTTTTTCAAATAATTATTCTCTTTCAAAAAGGTTTGCTCATAAAATTTGATGAGTTTAGAATTTTTAATTATCTTTTTCTTGCACATAAAATTTCTTAAAAAAATTCCTTTTTGAATTTTTATTTGAAAATTTTATTAATTTAATTTTTAAAGGGCCAGAATTTATTTTTTTTTCATTTCCAAGACTTTAAAACCCATTAATTTTTCTAATGAGCTCAATAAGCCTATTAACTTTCCGACAAGCCCAAAGAGCCTATTTTTGTTGTCTAACAATTTCTAGAAGCTTATTTTGATTTAAATTTTAATAATTGTTATGTGAAATTTTATTCCTTGAATATATAATTTAATTTAGTCCCTATGATTTGTTTTTATTTAAATTAAATTCTTTATCTCTCATGTCTCTAGATGATGATTTCATAAATAAGATCATCATGCAAAATGACAGAAACAATAAATTAAACCTGATCAAAATAAAAGAAAATCTAAAAAATAATAAATTAATTAATAAAAAATAAAAAGTGGTAGAAACTAGTAAAGCATTCGGCTAAGTGGGTTTCTTACCACCATTGGTCAATTCTCCCTTTTATAAATTGGGGAAGAAAATTTTCATCTAGGGGTTTTATATTTCAGGAGAAAAGTTAAAAAACACTAAAATTCTTAAGTTTTCATGCTTTAAAATACTTAGAAATTTTTCAGTTTTTGTTATTTTCATTTATTTTTCTTCCTTTTAGTGAGCCAAAATCATGCTTGCGCTCATGGATTTTGATCCATGTTGACAGGCCAAGCATGATGACTATGAACAAAGTTTCTTGATTTGTTGTTTTATTTAATTTTTATTAGCAATAAATTGATTGTATCATGATAATTTGTTTTTGTTAGTAGAAATATTGTTATTTTCATGTATATATTTTTATGTTATTTTTCTTAATATTTCCATGTTGATTTATTCATTATTTATTATATTTTTATACATATTGATGCTTGATAAAAATTATAGCATGTATGTATATTAATATTCATGAAAAATTGTGATGGAAAAAAATCATTTTTTGTTGAAATACCATGCTAGCCAAAAATTATTATGGCCTTTAAATATTCTTTTATGCATAATTTTATGGTATTTTGTATTATTCTGATATATTTCAATTTTTTCAAAGGCTTAAAAATAATTTTCCCTAATTTTTGAAGCCCTTGGAAAGGTGATTCCATGCTTGGCCGAACCTAACAAGCATGATTTTCTTATGTTTTGAAATTTAGGCTATTTTGTAATTATAGTAAACATAGAGACTAAGTTGCAAAGATTGCAAAATCTTTTCTATGGCCATCCAAAGTTTGGCTAAATCATGTAGACAACTTTAGAAGTGTTTTCATACTTATTCTAATATATATCAATATATTTCATACATTTTTTAATCATTTTAGGGCCATTTTTAATTTTAGCAAGTTTAGGGACTTACTTGTAAAAATGCAAAATTTTTGTTCTAAGGCCAAAGATATTTGCCCTAACGTTCCTTATGACTTCTGGTATGCTTCCAAAGTTGATTTTGATGTATTCGATGTCTAATTTTATATTTTCATTATACAGGGACTAAATTACAGAAGTTGAATTTTTTTCCAAGGCCATCCATGCTTGGCTGAACCACCTAGTGTTTTTTTAAGTATTTTTTCTTGTATTTTAACATGTTTGGATGGTTTATGTATTTTTAGCCTTTTAAGGATTAGGGACTTGTTTGCCAAAGGTGTAAAAAGGTTCCAAGGCTGAAAATGTTTAACCAAACCTTACAAGTGATTTTAGATGTGTTTTCCATGTTGATTTTGGTATGTTTCATGTTGTTTTGTGATGTTTATTTCGTGTAGAGACAAAGTTGTAAAGTTAGAAAATTTTAGGGATCATTTAGAAAAACTTTGCATTTTAGCATTAATGTAATATTTTTGACATTTTAAGAATATTTCTAGCATTCATTTGGTCTTCAAGAGAGGTGTAGAAAATATTGAAACTTTTTGTATTCTTCTAATTTTCTGGTCGAGATACGAAATGAAATTTTAAAAAGTTTAGGGGCCTATGAGCGATTTTTGCATTTAAGTCACTTTTGATTAAAAAAACTTCACATTTTATGGTTAATGTAATATTTTTCACATTTTAAGTATATTTTTAGCATTCCTTTGGTCTTCCAGAAGGGTGTAAAAAATATTAAAACTTTTTATATTCTTTCAATTTTTTAATAGGGATACGAAATGAAATTTTAAAAAGCTCAGGGACCTATTAGCAATTTTTGCATTTTAGGTCATTTTTATGTCTAAGTTACCCATTTAGGATAATATTATCATTTCATACCACAATCAAGTCCTCTAGGTTACCGAGATACTTTTATGTCAAAGGTATATCTTAGGGGTATTTTAGCAATTTTCCTAGAGCCAAATCCTATATGATCACTGGGATACTTATATGTCGAAGGTGTATAGTAGGCATAGGTTCATTTCTTTATGATGTCATCAAGTCTTTTAAGGTTATCGATATACTTGTACATCTAAAGTAAACCTTAGTGGTAATTTAGTAATCTTTCCTACAACTGAGTCTTATGTGATCACTAAGGTATTTATATGTTGGAGGTGTACAATAGGAATAGGTTTGTTTGTTTGTGATGTCATTAAGTCCTTTAGGGACAATAAGGTATTTTCATATTGAAGGTATACCCCAATGATATTTTGGAAATTTTGCTTAAAATTGAGTCCTTTGGATATACTAGGATACTTTCATGTTGAAAGTCCTCTAAAGGACATTTTGGTCTCATTGACCCTGTTGGAGTCCTTGGAATCTAGTTTCCTACATGCAGCCTAAACTACTCTTAGGAAAATTTTTATTATTTATTATAAAACTGAAATTTTTAAATTAAGGCAATGTCTTCAATGTCAAAATAATGTGGGGTTTCTTCTGAAATATGAGAGGTATTCTACGTATTATTTTAATGAGATATCCTCTTAAAGCGAGAAAATCAAGATTTTTTTATTTCATGAAAATAAAACATTTTGTATTCCTCTGATTCTCTGGTGGGCTACAAAAGACATTTTGATTTTTAAATCCTTTTGTATTCCTTCAACTTTCCAGCATGGTACGAAAGAAAATGATAAAAACTTTCATGTTCTTCTAGTTCTTTAAAAGCGTACAAAAGATATTTTGATTTTTAAAAATATTAAAAAGCCTATTTTCTCACATGGAATAATTAAATTTGTTTTATAAAATATTATATATGGAAAACATAATTAAACATAGAATATTGAAATCGAATAAAAATCAAAATTTATATTAACACATGGTTAACAGGGTACCAACATGAGAAGGTTGATTCTTACTTATGATTGTAATCAACCCCCAGACCCTTTCATAAGATCTCTAGTATATTCGTTGACCTTGGAGTTTTCTTTTAAGGGTTTCTTAACCTTTAAAATACAAACTTTGGTATGATTGGTCAAACCTAACTAAAATTGATTGGTCATAACTATAGAAAAGCAGTCATTTTGTAATGACTAGTTAGGGTTAAGTCAAATAAGTGATTTACCTCGATGACTTGTCCTCAAACACAAATTAAAAGTAAGAAAAATAACAATGATATGAACCCCAAAATAAAAGAAAAACTAATGATATAGATATATATAAGAACGAAAAATAAGGATATGACCCCCAAATGAATTTCTGGTTGACTTATTAACTAATGTTCTCGTACATGTTATGGTGGCTATAGCAGGAACATGATAACCACTTCTATGTCCCTATATTTACACCTCTAAGTCTTCATTTATTCAGCAAAACTAAATATATATATATATATATATGACTATAATTGAATGTATATATGACTATATCTCTATGTACATATCCTTGTAATGGAAAAACTCAATACACATATCCTTATAATGGAATACCATTCACTATAACTGAACGTACATTATAACCTAATGTGCAAATGAGTAAAAATTGAACAAACATATGACAACATCTGGATGTACCTAAAACCTTAAACCCAAACAACTATATGAGTATCTCAAAATGTACATACGATTGTAACTTATGCTAACAATGATTAAACCCTAAACCATGTCACTAAAACTAAAAGATGATATGACTAACCCTGTATTTACATATGACTTATTAGCTAAAGCCATATCATAAGGCAAAATATAAATGAACATATGAATATAACTAAATATACATATGACTATAACTAAATGTACATATAACTATAACTAGATGTATAAGTATAGCTTTCCAATATAGTTTACACTTATGTCTACCTAATTTAAAATATGACAATAACAAAATGTATATATCCAAATGTGTATTAAATTTTAGTTTACGAAAATTAACAAGCCCAGTTTACATAGAATGCAAACAAGTCACAGCATACAAAAAACAAGGGAATAGGTACTGATGTACATGTCAATGATGGAAATTGAAAAGAAACCTTCATACAAAGAGTAGAATTTCATGCAAATTGGCCATCCTTTCTCCAACAACATCCTACACATTAGGGGAGTTTCGACTAGCACCCATTCATATGTTCTTTAAGCATACCTAGTAGAATGACTACCATTAATATACAAAAAAAAATGTTCCTAATACATGCAAAAATTAAACCATAACCCCTAATACACAAATATGACTTACATCTTCCAAATGCCCAAACTAGCCGCAACTATAGTATGAAGTTCTGTCAAACTTCTATCAAGAAGTTTGACACAAATTAGATGACCAAATTCATTACAAATGTAACATCAAATTTCCTATAAGCAAGAGCAAAAAATTTGTATCAATAAAGATTTAATTCCTGTATGTAGTTACAAACAATGTTCATAGATGTAAAGGGGTGATTATAAAAAGCATACAATCTCCACATGCAGACCTTTAAATCATCATGACAATACTAATTTGTACGTGAAAACATATCATGTTCAAAATCTCCATAACTTAAATAGATCATATGAACCAATTGAATTTCTTCATGTTTTTCTGGATAATCTTGATGGAAAAACAAAGCAGATCATGCAGCAAAATGTTAAAATTTTTTTCAATCAAATCGTACTAGATCGTGTTTTCATATATAGTAAAATGTTGTAATCAATTACCTAAGTAGTAGATCTATAGATGCTGTGCAAGAATTCCTAGAGCGAATTCATATGAAAGCTTCAACGAACTAGCTTTCTCCATTACTCTCTAATTTTTAGATGGTAGAGTGTATGGGCACTTTTTGTGTCAACCATCTCAGATTCGTATGACTTGATTCTTCTTCAAGACCACCTTGTGCCAATAGGTTTAGAATCACAAGATGTAGTGATAGAAAACCTTAGGGGTGGTGCAACAATCTAACAGAAACTTTAGGATGTTGCCTCTTATTTATATTAGGTAACAAGTTGGCCTAATTTTTAATTTAATTAAAATAATTATTTTACAATCTCTTTAAAGCATTAATGATGCACTAATCCTAGTATGGGTATAACTCTGAAATTCGGCCAAGCCTTAATCTAGGTATACATTATTTTGGCCTAATATATTTTAAGGAGTTTAAGCTATTTAATCTGAACACATAATTTAATTATGCTTAAATCGTTAATTTTATTTAGCCCTATAATTTTTCATAACTTCAATTCTAATTCAAAATAAAATCATGGCAATTTTACCCGAATAGAATAATTGTGTAATAGTTATCCAAATAAAATTAACCGTAGTAAAACAATTAATTTAATTACAAATTAAAAATACATAAAATAATAAAATAATTTTTCTTAATTTATTTAGAACATTATTCATATTTAATTTCATAAGTATATATTTAAACAAGGATTCATAGATATCAAATTAATTATATAAATAATTAATTTTCCCATATTTATTTAATTTATATTAATTCCTATATTTATCAAAAGATAAATATAATTAATTTAAATGATTACTTTTTGTCTTAAATAAATATTTGATCAAATTAACTACATATTCTAAATAGATAACACCAAAAATTATTTTTCATTATTTACTAAAGAAAACACCTATACCCCTAAAAAAAGTGTATCCGGTGTACCATTTCACCATATTAAGAATCTTTGGATTTTTTAGTATTCCAATCAATAACCATCCATTACAGAATTATGTTGAGCTAGTGGAGGAACCAATTGGACATACATAATTAGGCTCTAATAATCTATGCATTAATTATTCTATACCAAATAAATAATAACATTATTATTAATCTCAGAGTCATACTGTTGTGACTTGGGACTGCACTCCTAATTATATATCATATTATATAAGCTTTATAAATAGCCTTTTAGTCCAATGACCTTGTCATTTATGTAATATTTTCATAAGATATCCATGATCAACTTAAGGTTACAGTCTATTTTACCTACTTCGTCACCTTATCTCAAAGTTCCATACACACTCTATGTGAAAATGATTATTCATCACATGTGAACAACTTATCTTTTGATAAAAAATAACTGAGGCCTTATCCATTTTCACTATCCATATAATGCCTTTTAAAAGGATAACATTAACACTTTATAAGAGCTATGATTCCATATCTATATGTAAAGTTTTTATTAAGTATAAGTCATATACCAAATGAACTGGTCTAGTAGCTGACTACTTCGAGACACTATAGCCTTTGGAACGTCAAAGCATACAGTTATTCATAGGAGTCCATTACTTAGGGTTTAGGTAATTACATAATGAACGTCAAAAGTGAATTAATCTAAGTAAATGGACTTATTACTAGATTAATTGCACTACTTCCAAGCAATATATTTATGTCTTTACTTAAAAGTCGGCCCACTCCAAATAGCCAAGACAAGCTATCTCCCCAATTAGATTTAGATGACATAACAGTCTTAACATGAGTTAACTGCTCACATTAAGCCCATAGGCAATGGACTAAGAATTTAGACTATTTACCTTAGAATGTTATCTTCCTGCATATAAAGTCCATTATGTATAGGTATAAACACAAGTAGTCAATGAGCTATGTTTGTTTACATTTACTTTAACATATAAACTAAAAAAGGACACAATAGCAATGATGTAATGAAAAACTCGAATATATAACTATGAATACTTAGCTCAAACTAATGAAATATATCATAATGTCTTTCATCCTTAAGGTATTTCTAACAAAATTTTGGCATGGTTACACTTCTGACTGCATTGAAACCAACGTTCACCCAAATAAAATATGAAGCTGCATATATTAAAAAGAATCCCGAACCTTATAAAACTAATGATAATGTACTAAAATTAGAGATAAAAGAAATTTCATATAAAGCATTATTTGTACAAATGTTTACATAATTATGGGAAAAATTTTAATCCTAATGTAAATAAAATGTTACATCATGCATGTAAAGTTTTAACTTATTCCTAAGCTAAAGAGTTATGAAGGTAAATAGTTCTTTTTTTCCTTTGTGAAATGCTTCCAAACGTGCTGATGACTCTAACAACGAAAGTGTGCTTTCACTTTTTTCTTCATGCCACATTTTTATCTGTTGGATGATCTAATATAATAGTCTAAAACAGACAACTCCATTGCTAGTTTTAAAGATAACTCCTTAAGATGTTCCCTGACCTACAAGTTACATTTTTAACACAATGAATTCAAAATTTTCTTTAGTTTAAATCAATTGCAACTATTATATTGTTTAAACATTTCATTTTATTAATAAGGTTGTTATATTGCAGCTTATTATTATGGTGAGACAATAAGGACATATAAAGCCTCTTTTAAACTCTACTTCACAGTATTAGGCTAATTTCATTTTTACCATTCTTGGAAAAGAACAACTAGCAGTGTCCAAGCCACAAAGTCTTTTGCCTTTACCATAACTTAACATTTGATTTTTGCTAAAAGAAAAGTATAGCGGCAACCCATCAGCACTTTGAGTTGATTAATGAATCATGTGAGCTCTAAGGCTAATTATCAAGGTCACCCACAATAACTAAAACAAAAAAAAAAGGATCATGAAGTTCTCTATAGATGTACCTCTAAGTTGTCCTTTTTAGCCTATGCATTGTAGATTATAGTTGCATTCTACCATTTTCTTTTACTGCTCGGCACTGAAGACCTTAGGATAAAGCTTAAGCCCTTTAAGCATGTTCATTGATTTCCTATTAATATTCTTCATGTGAACAAAATCCTTTTTCCTACCAGTTTGGGAAACCTTATATGCTCCTTTTGTTTCTATGATAATCCATTATCAATTGCAAAGGAAGTTCCTGCAAGTCCATCATTAAGGAATTTATCAAAATTCATAGGGTACGAGCAAGATGTTTGTTACTCATCAAATTAGACGTTGGCATAACATTCGAGGCCATGATTGCTTATTGGTGTGGCAATTTGATAATAGATTGATAACCATTCTTAGACTAATACAAACTTAATACATTTTTAGCCGAGCATCTTGTCAAACCTTGATCAAAGTTGCACAACAAAGATGTTCCACTACCTCTTTTTGAAAAGAAATAATGACATAATATTATATATCAGATTAAATTGCTTTAAAAGTTTTCTTAGTAAATGCATGAAATCAGAGTAAAAAAAAAAGAAGGGAAAACATGATATCAATAAACTTTTTCTATGAAAAAGGAAAAAATAACATTAAGGCCAATTTCAAGCATTAATAGTAGGGTATAACATAAACATAGCCAAAACCAAATAATCAATAAACTTAAAGGTGGAACAATCTTGAAAATTGCATTGGAAATCTACAAAAAACAACAATGAAATTATATTGAATAATAACTTCTTTTGCACAAGAAACAATGATAGATTAGAAAAAATAATTACGCATGAATTCTCAATTGAAAATTTAGTCAATCAAAAGAAGAAAAATAATGTTGAAAAGCTAAACCCTAAGAGCTAATAAGTTGATGCACCTTTTCAAATATTAAAAGACAAAAAAAAGTAAAATCAAAGAAAGATGAGAGAATATATTACTTTTCAAGATGTCAAGAATTTGTTTCTCCAAAAGAGCTTTACAGTGTTCACAAAACCTTTGAGATAAAACATCATGATGATTCAATGTCTTCAGCAACCCAATGATTCCCCTTTATCAATGTCTAATTTAGTTAACTTTCTGGGGAAATCTCCATTTCTATCACTATCATCTAATTCTAGGTAAAAAAAGAGAAAGATTGATTCCAAAAAAAAAAGAGAAAAGACAAGTGAAGTCAAATAAGAACAATAGGAATATATAGATGAAGAAAAGCCAGTTTTAATAAGTTGGTCTTGGAACATGTTTTTGGGGCTGAAAGCTAAATACAAAAGGCTCACAAAGGGGAAAAAAGGATGAACAACTAAATTGTCATTAACGGGAAATTGAAATTTATTGTAGCCTATTAGATAATTATAAAACTTCCTATTTCCTTAAATTAAAATAGAATTTACCATTTGACTCTTTTTTTAGAAAAAATAAAAGTTCATTGGTTTTAAATGTAATTTTTCCTAATTTATATAAATTTTGCTAATATATATGCTTACACTTATAACCTACTATTGCAACACGGCCCGGATATGAATCTTAAGTAGCCCAATTTAAAAAATGGGTGCGCACCCCTCGTTCCTATATGTATCTACATATCATTATTCCTTTATTTTTAAGGACATAGCATTATAATTTTTTCTTATTTTATTATGTCTGGGGATTGAGTTGTCAAGATGCATCATTCACTTGGCTTATCCCTAAATAGTCATTATAAAATGACCATTTTTCTTGGAGTCACTAGGTGACACTTAGAAATCACCGAGAAGATCTCAGATTTTTGTCAATTTGGACAAATATTTTTTTATTTCTTGGATCTCAGGCCCCACTCCTCTAATTATTCCTTCTAAGGTATTCATTCATGTTTCCAATTAATCTTCTAGACTTTGCTTTTCTCGATTCAACAAGGATAAAAATGCTACTAACCAAAGCTCTTTTTCTACCTCATGCAGGCTCTCAACCCTGTTTAACAATCTGTCAAGCTAATTTTTCATTCCTTAGACTTTATGACCGAACACTTCTTCAATGGACTTTAACATGTCGATTCTTGGCTCTAAATATCATCTATTTCTTCATCTTATAAATACAATAAATGGAAAGTATTTAGCATATCATGAAAATTATGAATGCATGATCATATAAAAAAAGAATGTGTGAATCTTACAAATGCAAATAAATTTACAAGTTTTCATGGGATATAGATGTTGTGCAAAAAATGAAAAGGGAAACTTCTAAGACTATCTTCTCCCTTTTCCTTAGTAGACCAAAAAGCTTAAAACTTTTGATCAATTTGATTTCGATTTTGATTGATTTTTCTCTTTTTTTCTTTTCTTTTACTATGAAAAAAGGGGTTCATGTTTTTTCTCCTTTTTTTTTACTTAAGAAAGAAAGCATGAAGTCCATTTTTTTGGTCATAGAAAGTTTTATTAAAAACAAAATAGCAACCATAAAAAATTATTTTGAGAAAATTCATTGCAATATGAGAAATCAAATCACAAAAATGAAATTATAATAGTAAATGGTTAAAAGCATCCCCCAATGTGTACCTAATTCGGTAATTTGTAAAACCAAGTATAGCTCTAACTAGGTGAGGCTCTTATAGCTTATTACATCAAGCTTAGGTTAAACATCTAACTTGGTCCTCGAATCGCTCCTTGACCCTAAAAAAACTAATAAGGTAACCTAATCTTTACCTATCGTAGGTTTATGCTGAAAAAGGTTCAATTCAAGTGAGAGTATCTTCCATGCCCATAATAAGGCTAACACCTCGGGCAAGTACAGGGATTTACACCTAGTAGGTTTTCCATTGGCCCAAACAGAGGCTAGCACCTCAGAAGACAAAGCTACTCAACACCCGCCTAAAATATTAGGTAACCTATGCCTTTGCCATATGCACGAAGGAGAATCTAATGGTATGAATGTGTATAATGTATATAGGTGAACAAACACACCTTTTATGACTCAACTATTTCAAAAATAATAAAAACCCTTTATCACAACATGGCTGGGACTCGAATCCTAACCAAGCAAGACTTAAAATGATAGGTGTACTCCCTGTTCCTATATTTATGTACATATTATTATTTTTTTAGGGGCCATATCATCATTATTTTTTCTTTTTTTTTTTGTATAAGGGGATAAGTCATCAAGATGAATCACGCACTTGACTTAACCTTGATAGTCATTACAAAATAACTATTTATTTTGGAATTACCACCAATCTATTTGGGCTAGGTGAGATTGATCATCTACTAGAGTTCATATTTTAGGGGTTACAAAACCCTTAAAATAACTCTAAGATATGTTATAATACTGGAGATCGCATGGAAGGGTTCAAGAGTCAGTTACAATCACTAGTAATGATACCCTCTCATGATGCTCGAAATCATACCTTATTAATTAAATGTTAATTTAAATTTTGATTTTTATTCGATTCTCTTATCCGATATTTAATTATAATTCCCATGTACTAAGATAATATTCTAAGCTTATTATTCCATATAAGAAATCGGGTTTTTAATTTTTTTTTTTTTGAAAATCAAAATCTCTTTCCTACCCTACTAGAGCACCGAAAGAACACAAAAGTTTTTATTATTCTCTTTCGTATCCCAATGGAAAGCTAGAGAAATATGAAAGGTTTTAAAAATTAAAATATCTTTTGTATCCCATTAGAGAGACGAAGGAATGCAAAAAGTTTTATTTTTATGAAAATTGAAAAATCCTAGATTTTCTTCCTAAAACGGATATCTCGTTATTAAAATAATCCCTAAAACAAAATAATCCCTAAACCCCTCTCATATTCTGAGAGAAATTTCATATATTATTTTAACTTGGAGACATTACCTTAATTTTCTAAAAATTCTAATTTTATTAAGAATGTTATTCAAAAACTGCATTAAGACCCGATTTAGATGAAAAGTTTTAAAAGTTGATTCTTGGAACTAAAATTTGGTCGACAGGATCAAAATGTCCTATAAAGCACCTTTGACTTAAAAGTATCCTAGTAACTCTAAATGACATGATTTTAATGCCAAATTACTAAAATGCCCCTAAGGTATACTTTCAACATGAAAGTATCCTGGTGACCCTAAAGGACTAAAAAATAGTCTAAAATGATGAACCTATCCTTAATGTGTATCTTCAACATTAAAGCATCCCACTAATCACATAGGACTTGATTCTAATTCAAAATACCCATACGGCATACCTTCGACATGAAAGCATCCCAATAACCCTAAAAGATTCAAAAATAATCATAAAAGAATGAACCTATCCTAAATGCTTACCTCTGGCATAAAAGCATCTCGATGACTACATTGGGCGTGGTTCTAAGAAAAATTACTAAAATGCCCTTAGGGTATACCTTCAACATGTAAGTATTTGGTTGACCCTAAAAGATGTAGAAATTATAAGAAATGTCACTTTTACCCTAAATGGGTGACTTAGATGACAAATATACCTAAAGTGCAAAAATTGCTAATAGGTCCCTAAATTTGTCAAAAGTCCATATGAGCCCCAAAATGGCTAAAGCTACTAAAAATATTTTTGAAATGTCCAAAATACCCTAAATAGGTAATTTAAATATTAAATTGACCTAAAATGCAAAATTAAAACTATGCCCTTAAACTTTTCAAAGCTTCATTTTGTACTTCCTAGGAAAACTAGAAAAATACGAAAGCTTTTTAATACTATACGCCTCAGAGGACCAAGGAATGACAAAAATAATCAAAACAATCTAAAGGGATAACTTTGTGTTAGAGATGACCATTTTAACCTAAAATGCTAGACTTTCCTATAGTCCTGAAAATTTTTTAAATTTATAAAATCGTCCTTACATAATTAAAACACAAAATTAAACATTAAATACATCAAACTCAACACAAAAATCACATATATAAATTACAAGAAAGGTTCAGCCAATTAGTTTTTGGCCATGGAAAATTTTTTTAATATTTTCAATAATCTTTAAACTTTTTAAAATTATAAATAGACCTTAAAAATAAAAAAAATGTGTTTCCACAAGATAAAATGCATAAAATATATGCTTAAATGTATATGAGGGTTTTGGCCAAGCATGGGATGGCTAGAAATTATTTTTTTATTTTTTTCAAAATACTCCCTAAACTTTTTATTTTTATAAAATGGCCACAAAAATTAAAAAATTATATACACTTACATTTAAATTTGGCCAACATCAAGTAACCCACCAAACAAAATTTTTCAACTTAATAATTATATATCCTAGCTTTATCAAGCACAACTCAACATCATCATGCAAGAAATCATCAAAAATAGATGTATAAAAAAAATTTATTCCAACCTATTAACAAGAAAATACTAAAGAAAATAATATCCATATGACCATATATACACATATATATATATATATGAATAATTAAATATCATAGCACAAAAATCAACATCATGTCAACAACAACAAATTTCATTAGAAAAATTACATTTTTGTTAAGAAAAATAAATCAAAATCAACAAATTAAAGAACATAGTTCATAGCCATTACGCTTAGCCCTTTAACATGGATTAAAATCCATGAGCTAAAGCATAATTTTGGCTCATTAAAAGGAAGAAAAATGAATAAAATCAACAAAAACTATAGCTTTTACAAGAAAATATATCTTAAAAAGCTTTAGAACTTGAAAATGACTACGTAATTTTACTTTTTTTTTTCTTGCAAGCCAATCCTTTTCAAATGAAAAATCCTCCCCCTATTTATAAGGGGGAGGTTGGGACAAGGGGTAAAAGTAAATCCCTTGGCTGAAATTCTTATTATTTTTAAATGATTTTTATTTTTTTAATAATTAAAATTAAAGATAAAAATGCATATAATTAAAGTTTACTATTAGCTATGGCTCATCTTCCTTAATGATGATCAAGATAAGATTAGCTAATGTCATGGTTAAAACCAAACTAAATTAGTTAGAGATAAGTTAGAATCTAATTAGACTAATTTCAATGAAACTAGTTAAAAAATCCATAATTAAAATAAATTAAAAATAATAATCTTAAACAAAATTTTAAAAATGAAATAATGAAAAAAATCTTAATTGGAAATCCAAAACTCGTAAAATTATATGAGAAAAATCTTAGGAAAATTGATATATATAAATTCAAAGCTCATAAAATAAATTGAAATTCAAAAACGGATATAAATAAGTTTAATAAAGATATTTGATGAATTTTAAAAAATTAAACTTTGAAAATTTCACCAAAAGATTTACAGAGTTGAAAACTTTGTATCTTGGAAACAAAAAAAAAATCCAAAATTATATTCAAATTTTACAAGATGAATTAGACTCAACACATTAATCAAAATATCAATTTATAAAATAAAAAAAGATAAACACTTGAATTTTTGAATAAATTTTTATTGAAAAATGTTTACGAATATGATACGATACTATGAAAAATTTAAATTTGAGTGTCAAAATCGATAACTTGATGCCTTGTGCTAAAATATGCCAATACAAATTTTTCTTTAAATATTTTTTATTTTTCAAAGTGAGTATCGAGTAAATACCACATGGCTATAGGTAAAAATATATGATATTAGGTTCCTAATTTTTGCAAAAAAATCTCAAAAATTTCCTAAAAATGGGAAATTTGGCTATGATATCATCCATAAAAATAAATTTCCAAAATTTTACAAGAAAGTATTTAAAAACCAATTATTCCTCTAAATATTTGACTTTTTTATCCTAGATTTGTCCTCAAAATGCACTTTTTATCACATGTGCATAGATGGCCATTCAAATATGACTAAATCAATCTTAAAAATGCCCAATTTGCCCAGAAAAGTCGACCTTTACCAAGATCTCCATTAGGTTCCTGTTCTTGGATGTTTAAAACTATCAAAAAAGGGACCCGAACAAAATTAGGTGTCTACACCCTTACCTTAAATGCCCCATAAAAAGAACAATATGAAGGGAACAAAAGGATTAGTGAAAAAATGAACAATAGATACCAAAAGTCCCATATAAATAAAAAATATAATAAAAAATTTGTTTTAAAAATATTAAGAATTATAGTTAAATACTGACTGTGATTGAATTAATCAAAATTTAACTAACACGTGACTAATTTCATGCCTGACTCTCTAACCTATCCCAAGTTAGTCACCAAGCTATTGCAACATGACCTAGCTACGAATCTTCACCAGCTCTAACTTAAAAAGCAGTTGTGCCCTTCGTTCTTATTTATATCTACATATCATTATTCTTTTATGTTTATGGCCATATCATTATTTTTTTTCTTTTTTCTTATGTTTAGGGACTAAGTTGTCGAGATAAATCATTCACTCTAGCTAACTCTAAATAGTCATTATGAAACAACCATTTTTTTAAGTTGCCACCAATCTATTTTGGCTAGGTGAGATTGGTCACCTATCAGAGTTTGTATATCCAAGGTACAAAACCCATGAGAACGAATCCCAAGGTCTGGCAGAGATCACCTGAACTTGGATTTGGTTACAATCACAAGTAAGGATCAATCCCTCTCATGAAGCTCGATACTTGGTACCTTATTAGCCATGTGTTAACTTAAAATTTTATTCTTATTCTATTCCAATATCTAATATTTAATTATAATTCACATAAACCAAAATAAAATTTTGTGAAAAAATTTATTATTCCATAGGAGAAAATTAGGTTTTTAATATTTTTATGCAACCCACCAAAAGACTAGAAGAACATGAAAGGTTTTATCATTATCTCTTTCACATCCCACCGAGAGTCAAAGGAATTTAAAATTAAAATACTTTTGCACCCCATCTGAGGGCCGAAGTAATACAAAAAGTTTTATTTGTTTTAAATTCATAAAAAAATTAGTTTTTTTTTTACATTTAAAAGGGTATATCTTTATTCAAATAATCCATAAGACCCCTACCATATGCTGAGAGAAATTTGACGCACTATGATAATTCAAAGAAATTGCCTTAATTTTAGAACAACCATTTTTATAAGAAATAATAAAAATTTGTCTTAAGACCCAGTTTCAACAAAAAGTACAAAACTAGACCCAAAAGACTCGAATTTGGTCAAAGAGACCAAAATGTCCCCTAATGTACACCTTTTACATAAAGTATCCCAATGACTTGATGATATCATAAACAAACGAACCTATTCCTATTGTGCAACTTTGACATATAAATATCTCGGTGATCACACAAGACTTGTTCTAATACATATTACTAAAATGTCCCTAAGGTGTATCTTCGACATTAAAGTATCTTAGAACCCTAAAAGACTCGATAACTTCATAAAAAGATAAACCTATCCCTATTATGCACCTTTGACACAAAAGTACCCTTGTGATCATAAATGATTTGGTCCTAAGGTAAATTACTAAAATATCTCTAAGGTATACCTTCAACACATAAGTATCCTGATAATTCTAAAGGACCTGTAATGATAGGAAATAACAATTTTAGCCTAAATGGGTAGCTTTGACAGAAATATGGCCTAAAATGAAAAATTATGAATAGGTCTTTAAGTTTTTTAAAATTACAATCTAGGCCCAAAATGGCTAAAAATGTTATAAATGTCCCTAAATGACCAAAATACCTTAAATGGGTAATTTGATATGTAAAATGACCATTTTGAACTAAAATGCAAGGCTTTATTATTGGTCCCTAAATTTTTCTAACCTTATAAAATAGTCTTTACATGAAATAAAATACAAAATCAAAAATCAAACACATCAAAATCAACATGAAAAACATACTAAAAGTCATATAAAGCATCTGGCCAAGTTCTTTTAGCCTTGGAACAATATTTCTCTTTTGCAAACAACTCCCTACATGAAATAAATTACAAAGTATAACATCAAACACATCAAATCAACATTAAAGATAAACTAAAAATCACATGATGCACTCAGCCACATACCTTTGGCCATAGAATAATTTTTTTAATCTTTCCAAATAAGCCCCTAAACTTTCTAAAATTATAAAAAAGCCCTTTAAAAGTCTAAAAATGCATTTTATACATTTAAGCATGTAAAAAATGCATGAAACACACTCCTAAAGGCCTACAAGTGATCGGGCCAAAAATGGATGACTATGGGAAAATTTTTAATTTTTGTAATTTAGTCTCTACACTTTCCATAATTATAAAATAGCCAAAAAAATTCATAAATACGTACATATATGGTATGGCTAACATGGGAAATGCCCTTCCAAGGCCTTCAAATTTTTGGTAAAATTATTTTTAGGTCCTTAAAAGTTTCAAAAGTGACAATATAGTTGGAAACATAATCAAACCAAGCATAAAATTTATTCTAAGTGTGGCATCATATCCGACCAGCATATATTGCAAGCAAAAACATTTTTCTCTCAACATAATTTCATAAATATCAACATAAGTATATGTCTTAAATTTTATCAAGCTTAAATATGCATGAAATTCTAGAAAATTAATGAATATATCAATATATTTCATCATTAATCAACATGAAAATACCAAGGAAAATAGCACAAAATTATGTACATAATATCGCAACTTTATTTTCATAGTAAACATGTATTTTCATGACAAAAATCAAACTATTGCTAATAAAAATCAAATTTAACAATTTTATCAAGGAATTTTGATCATAGCCTTCATACTTGGCCTTGGAAAATAAATCAAATTCCATGAGCACCAGTAATCAATAGACTCACTAAAAGGAAGAATCACGCGAAAAATGATAAAAAATTAAAGCTTTTACAAAGGAAATTACCTTAAAAAAACTTGAAAACTTAAGAAATTTTAGTGTTTTTTGGTCATCGTATGGAACCATTAACCTCCATTTTATAGGGGAAGGATTCGGCCAAGAAGCTAGAGAAGTCCCCTTGGCCAAATGGCCATGTGATTTTATTTATTTCTTTACTTTTTTTAATTTTATCTTTTCGTGGTTTTTTATATTTTGATAAGGTTTAATTAATAAATTTTATCTTTATTTGTGACTCACCAGGGTAAGTCATGGAGCCTAATATTAGGCTTTATCACTATTAATGATAATATTAACCCTATGACAAAATTCAATCTTGATAATTAATTCTTCTATAACCATATTACTAAATTCTAAAATTAAAATAAATATTCACAAACTTTTGAAATGTATGCATAAATAAAATTATAATTGCAAATTTTATGAAAAAAATGAAAAAAAATTGAAGTAGAAGACTAAATTGTAAAAAATTAGAAGTTATAAATTAACAAATTTAATTATGAATTTGATCACGTAAAAGGCCTAATTAAACATCCCTATGAAAATTTTTGGCCCAAAAGAGTTAATAAAAATTTTACAAGGAGAAAAACTATTGGGCCTTGTTTTAAGGTAAAATAAGCTTGGTGGGCTTGTGGGAATATCCAAATGGGCCTTGGTAAAATTATTGGCTATTGGGAAAATGAAATGGGCTTTGTAAGCCTTATTGGGCTTGTGGAAAATAAAATGGGCTTTTAAGGCCCATTAAGTGAATTAGAAAATTTTAAGCCCATAAAAAATCCTTGGCCTATTAAAAATAAAATTAATAAAGTTTCCATATAAAAATTTCAAAGGAAATTGTTGAGAAATTTTTTGTACAGGAAAAAAGCAATTAAAAATTTCAAACTCATAAAATTTGATGAGAAAAATCTTTTAAAAAAATTGACATTTAATAAAGATGATTGGAATTTCAAAAAACAATAGTCAAGCTATATGTAAAAATTTTTTAAATTCTAAACTCTATAATTTTATAGGAAAATTTTTACAAATAAGTAAAATGTTTACATTTTGGAACCAAGAAAATTCCAAAATATGTTCAAATTTATAAAAATGAATTGAATTCAATATATTACTCAAAATATTAATCAATAAAAATGATGAAGATGAAAACACGAAATTCGAAGTAAGTTTTACCAGAAAAAATTTCATGAGCATGACACTTACGAGACGTTAAAAAATTCAAAACTAATAAATAAATTTGACAACTTGGCATCTTATGGTATAAAATGCCAATACAGCTTTTGTTCATGAATATTTTAGATTTTTAAAGTGAGTATCAGCATAAATATTATACTAGTATTTATAAAAATATATGACGATTGGCTTCTTACATTTTACTAAAAATCTAAAAATTTCATAAAAGTGAAAATTTTGACTGTAATATCATCTGCAAAAATATATTTCAAAATTTATAAAAATATATTTAAAAACTAATTTTTCTTTTCAATATTCATCCTTTTTATCTGAGATTTATTCTACAACCCTCAAAATTGCATTTTTTCTATCACGTACACATATGGCCACTTAGCCATGACTAAAAAGGTTTTGAAAATGCCTAATCTACTTAAAGGAGGTCAACCTCTACCAAGGCAATCTCCAAGTTATCAGTCTCGGACACTTAAGACTACAAAAAATGGGCTAGGATGAAATTAGCTATCTACAACTGTCTCTCTTTGGTCGTTCCTGAAAATCAAGAATAGAACAAGGAATAAATACTTATAATTTCGTTTGGGCTATAAAATCATTGAAAAAATAAACTAAATTAAATCAAACATATACATTAACATGAAGTAAAATAACTATAGCAAAACCTCAGTATGAATGGTTAATCAAGACAAAACCATGGCAGTTAATGGAAATGAGTAGGGTGAAAGCAAAGTTTAAAGAGATTAACCAGGATGAAACCATGATAGCCAACAAAAATGAATAGGGCAAAACCAAAGTCTGAAGGGTTGACCAGGACAAAACCATGATTAACTTGAATGATCAAGGCAATAATAAGTCAAAAAGGGCTGATTGGGATGAAACCATGCTAGTCAACTTGGATAACTAGGGTGATACCTAAGTCAAGAAAGGTTGATCAAGATGAAACCATACTAGTCAAGTTGGATGACTAGGGCAATGCATAAGTCGAAAAGGGTTAACCAAGATAAAGCCATCTAGTCAACTTGGGTGAACAACGCAATACCTAAGTCGAAAAGGGTTGACCGGGATAAAACCATAATAGTCAACTTAGGTGACCAAGGTGATACCTAGGTCAAAAAGGGTTGAACGAGATGAAACCATACTAGTCAACTTGGTTGACCAAGGTGATACCAAAGTCGAAAAGGGTTGACCCAAATGCAACTATGCTAGTCAACTTGGATAACCAAGATAAAATCTAGGTTTAAAAGGGTTGACTAGGATGAAACCATAATAGTAAACTTGGTGACCACTACAATACCTAGGTCAAAAAGGGTTGACCGATATCTAAGTCAAAGAAGGTTGACCTAAACAAAACCATGCAAGTCAACTTGGATGATTAGAGTGATATTTAAGTTAAAAAAGGTTAACTAGGATAAAAGTATACTAGTCAAGTTAGATGACAAAGGCAATACTTATGCCGAAAAGGGTTGATTAGGACAAAATCATACTAGTCAACTTGGATAACTAGGTTGATATCTAGGTAAAAAAAGGTTAACTGGGACAAAACCATACTAGTCAACTTTAATGACTAGGGTGATACCTAGTTAAAAAAGAGTTAACCAAGATGAAACCACACTAGTCAACTTAGGTGACCAACATTACACCTAGGTGAAAAAGGTTTGATTAGGGTGAAACCATCCTAATCAACTTAGATAACCATATCTAGTATTTGAATGGTTTAAAAAGATGTAAGTCTTACCTTTCAACTTTGAGAAAATCAACATATTAATGGCTTTTTCCAACATCATGCTCAACTTCTTAATCTGCAAATCATTAAATGCAAATGAAAATGCATACAAAGTGTACATAATGAAGTTTCATGATTTTATTATATGATTTATGAGTTTCACTATGAACAACCTCTTGTTCAACTTATTTTAGAGTTGAAGGCATTTTTAAAAATGTAATTGATATTTTTTCCTTTAGTGAAGTGAACCTATGCTTCTACATAGATTGAAGGCATCTTTACGAAATGTTATGGACACTTCTTTTTTCCTCTATCAAAAGAGAATCTAGTCTCATACTTAGAGTTGAAGTTTTAAATTGTTAAAGGGCTATCTCATGCTTGCTCCATAAAATCCTTCTTATAATCTTGAATTTAGGAGTTTAAGAATTATTCTATTTTTCCTTAAAAGTCACTGTTAGCTTTAAAAGAGATATTGAACCAAGAGAGGGGTGAATTGGTTCTATAAAAACTTAATAAATTTGAAGTAAATTGAAAATTAAAAGTGAGATAAGGAAGGGAAAAACCAACAATCAAAGTATAGAGGTTTAGTCTTTTAATTCAGCACCTATATCCTTTCTTCTTGGTACTTTCTTACCAAGGTGATTCCCATAATTCACTAAGCTAATTATTACCTTTAAGGCTAAGGTATAACCTTACACTACTATCTTTTAAGGCTTAGATAGAACATTTCAATTCCTTTGAGAATTATACCCTAAACTTTTAAATATTTTTATTCACTTTAACACAACCCCTTTTGTGATAAGAAAGAAGTATTTTGCAAACAAATTAAACCTTTAGTAGGTAGATGTTTGCTAAAATTTAAGTACAAGATGAATGAGATACAAATAGGCTTGAAGAATATAAATTTAATACAAGTGGAAATAAAGAATTTGATGATTTTGAGCTTTTTGTTGTTTAATGACTCAATGAAATCTTAATCTCTGCTTCTTCAGTAGTTTGAAACCTTTATTTATAGCTAAAAATTGATTCATAGATGTTGGGAATTTAATGTGGTGGTTGGAGAGCCATTGTAACCTTCATAAATGCTTGTTTCTATTCAATCTCACGCTATAGTATCGATACAGAAATAAAAAAAAAAAGTGGTTGTTACAGCCTGTTGTATTGATACATGGATTTGAATATCGATACTAAGCAAGCTATATTGATACAGATACCATTGTATCGATACATTTAAAGGTTTTGGCCAAAGCTTGGCTATTGCCAAGCCTTGTATCGATACACATGGGGTAAGTATCGATAATAAGTAGCTTTGTATCGATACACATGGGGTGAGTATCGATATACATACACACTTGTATCGATACATTTAAGGGTTTCATCCAAATCTTGGCTACTACCAAGCCTTGTGTGAATACACATAGGGTGAGTATCAATACTAAGCAAGCTATATTGATACATTTACACTTGTATCGATACATTTGAAGGTTTTTAAGTATTGTATCGATACATTTGTTCTTTGTATCGATACCAACCTTTAAAAACATTTGTGAAATGATTTTCATTGACTCAAGCAAATATAAAAAATTATTCTAAGTATAAATATACTTTTTAGGGCATATAATTTTTGACAAATTACAAACTTAGCATTTTTTAAGATGCTTTTCAATTTAAACACAAATACGAAGTTGAGTATTAATTTAACTTAAGTTGTTTGTTATATCAAAATCGAAATCAAGGTTAACAATCTCCCTTTTTTTGATATAACAAAATATAAGATAAATTTACTTATATTTGAGATTAACGAAAAGTAACTCCCCCTTAATAAAGCCATGGTTTTCAAAAATTTATTTTAAGTAAGTTTTTAATATTGCCTAAGATTAGAAAAATCAAGCTTATGTTCAATATCAACATGTAATTTGGATTCCAACATATGCATAATAAATTCATGGAAAGTATATATAGCAGCACATTGCAAATTTAAGGCATTTCTCTCTCTTTTTGTTATATCAGAGTAGAATTCAAGGATAAGTAGGCACAAGCAAAGGCAAACTTAGTTTAGGATAAGATAAAATTAATAAAGCAAGCAAAAGATGTTCAAGGCAATGCAAAACATAGAGTAACATCGAATCCTAAAACCATAAAGTATAACGAACATAAAAGATATACTAAAATGATCTTAAAACGATATCCGAAAACCATAAAATCTGACAAGGTTGAAAATTAATAAATGCGCCTAATTTGTCTAGACATCATTGGCCAGAGCATCCTCAATAAGTGGAGAAGTAGGCAGAGGCGCATGAGGAAAAGCGATCGAAAAAGCATGAAATTGCTTTTTGATAGTGTCAAAGTGATGATCGAATCGTCCCTCCCATGCATAAAATAGCTCATAATAGAAGTGAACATAGTGGGAATGTCCATAGGCACGGAAGTTGAGGTAATTAGATCTGGAGGTGGGGGAGGCTTATCATGCTACATTTCATAATGATCACCGAGAGCGAGAGCATCCGGTTGCTCAAGTGGTGGTTGTTGACAAGCCTTTAGAACAAAGTCAGCACCTTGAATTGCATATCCGGCAAGTCCCATGGATTTATGACCAACGTAGTGGTAGGTGGTTACCATAATTTTAGGGTCGCATGAAAGATCGAGACCTTAGGTGTCGAAGTAGTAACTCAAGGCCATGCTGCAGAGAAGACTATGAAACCACGAATGTAAAGGACAAGGTCTATGAATATGAAATAGGCTAAATTTGGATGATTGCCAGATTGAATCATATGGAGCCACCAATAGTTCACGTCGCTAATCAAGGTATGTTTGGTTTCGTATGGATGAAGCACATGTGAGATGATAAGACGAAGCAAGCGATAGACCAGAAGAAGTGGCGTGGATTTGTTGTTTGGAATGCGTAATGCAACAAAAGCTGAGCCTTCATGGATGATGCCTTCATTCAAAAAATCCAAGGCAAACACGAGAGAAGTCAAGTTGACAAGGAGATCTTATCCCAAAAGATAGGATCGAATAATAATGACATTATCATGGTCATCAATAACAAGAGAGGTTAGCTAAAGAATGCATGGATAAGATTTTCGCAAACCAAAACATTTAAAGAAAAAATTTTGGTCCATCTAAAAGTTTCAAAAATCTAAAGGTAAGGATAATTAATGGACCAAAGCAAAGGAAAGTTGACGACTCGACATTTTTGGATGGGCATCCAAGCATACATGGTGGTGAAATGCTCACAAGCCCATGCATCGTGAAAACATAAGTCAAAAAAGGACTGATTTTGGGCTGCAAGTGGTTGACGAATGAAAGAGGTGAAGGCACGAGTGACAAGACCACCTCAATGATGTACTATTTGTTTGGTTTTGGGAGGCATGGTTGTGTTTGAGGACTTTTGTCGAGCAGGTGGTGAGGGAACAGGTTGAGTGGGTAAAATGCTAGTTGGGGAAAATAGTCAAACAGCTGGTGGATGCTAAATCTGGTTTGCAATTTATGCAATACAGTGAATAAATTCATAATCAATCGCACAAACAAAGTAGGGAAAAGTTTAGGAATGGAAAAAGAGCTAAATTTTGGGAAAATTTTGGATAAAAGTGATGGATTTAGAGAGGGAAGTGGTAAGGGTTAGGGTGATGGGGAGTTTTGAATTTTTGATGTTTTAGATGATGGTGAGTGATTTTGAAATGGTTTTGGGTAAACGTGATCAAGGAAATTGGTTTATAGAGCAATCGATTTAGAGATAAAGGGTGATGATGATGAGTTTTGAAGATTTAAAGATTAAGTATGAAAGAGGGTTTTGTGAGACAGGGATAAACAGTGCATTCGAATGATGAGATCGTGCACGGGGGGTTCTAAATCAACAGTAAGCATCGATACAGAATAAGCAATATCGATAAAAAAAATTTTGGGTTCTGTATCGATACAAGGAACTCGATCTCGAGACTTAGATCAAATTGTAATATATCGATACACACTGAGAAGTATTGATACAAAAGAAGCATTATCGATACAAAGAACAAGCCTGGGTTTGTATCGATACAATGGAAATAAGTCTCGATATATGAAAGAAGAATGTATAGGGATCGATATAGATGGCCTAATATAGAGTCATTTCTAATAAGATGACATCAAATTGATGTATTTTTTACTTAATTATCCTTTGAAAAACATTTAAAAATACAACTTGGACCAAAACTGAGATCATTTTGCATGGATATTTCAAAATTTAATCAAGATCCAACAAAATTATCCAAGAATGGCATAACAAATGAACATTACCAAACAAGCAAGTGCGTAAAACTAGTTTCATCAAACTAAACGCGATGCAAACAATATTGAGGCAAAGTATTAGAATTGGATCAAATCATGAATTTTAGGGTGTATTCGTTTAGCCAATTTCTTTTCTAATTGTGCAAAATCTATCATTGTCAAGTGGTTTAGCGAAAATATTAGCTAATTGATGCATGTTATCAATGAATCCATGCACTATATCACCTTTTTGCACATGATCTCTAATGAAATGATGTCTAATTTCTATGGGCTTGGCTCTAGAGTGTTGGATTGGACTTTTAGGGAGATAAATGGCACTAGTATTGTCACATTTAATTGGAATGTGATCCATGTTAATGTAAAAATCCTCCATTTGTTGTTTTATCCATAAAATTTAGGCACAACAACTTCCCATGGATATGTATTCCGCTTAGGTTGTGGATAAAGCAAAAATATTTTGTTTCTTGGAAAACCATGATATGAGCATATTTCCAAGAAATTCACATGAACCGAAAATGCATTTCCTATCAATTTTACATCCACCAAAATTTGCATCGAAATAAGCATGTAAGACAGGGGATGATTCTTTTGCATACCATAAGCTTAGATTTGGAGTATCTTTAAGATATCTAAAGATTCTTTTCACAGCAGTTAGATATGACTTTCGTGGTGATGATTGGTATCTAACGCATAGGCATACACTAAACTTTATGTTAAGTCTATTTGCGGTAAGATATTGTAATGAACCTATCATAGACCTATAATGTTTAGAGT
>JBBYHO010220747.1:8431-34667 GCA_038382025.1 Adansonia gregorii | reverse complement strand
TCATTATTTTTTTAAATATAGAGAATTATAAATTTTAAATTCAATTCTCATAAAAAATTATAAAATTATAATCAATTGACAATATCCAAAAACTATGGAAGTAGTATTACTTTTCTCATCTTCATAGTTAATTCAAAACATTTACTTACCGAGCATTACATCAAATTGTAATTACATTCGAAAATTGCAAGTTAAAATAGATTTAAGTACGTCATATTTTTTACAGTAAATTAAATACATAAAGGTGAAGGTTATAAATAATTTCTATTAAAAAGAAAGACTTTCCTTACTTTTTTTTTCTTTATAATTTTAAAAGCTTCAGCTTCAGGTTCCTTTTCAATTTCACCATCAAATCTGGAGATTTTGTTAACGAATGTTTTATGAATATTTTTTAAGTTATTATATATAATAAGATTTAATTAATTAGAGTCTATACATAAGCACTGATTAAAGATGTTTTTATTATTATTTTAAAAAATTATTTGAATTAATGTATTATTTTTCTGAATTAGAAACAATTTATTAATTGCTTTTTTATTTCTTTAAATATTGTCATAACTAATGCCACTAAATATTGATTAAATTTACTTATGTGGTAATATTTTCACCCAATGCCTTGACAAATAAAATTATCAATTATTAAATTTAATACAATTTTATTATTATAAATAATATAGTAAAAAATGTTAAAAGGAAATTTTAACTAGTTTTCATTGACATTAGTTAAAAGTTAAAACGATATATATATAATGAAAAATATAATCAATATAATACTTTGGTTGAATTCAAGAATATTATATTTAGTATAAAAAACTTTATTAGAAAAATACCATTAAATTTAAATACAGACTCATTAATCTCAGTAGGCATCGAGAGACATCATCAATCTATTTTGAAGACCTTAATCTCCCATAATTAATCATTATTACTACTTACAAGTGCAGGTAGCTGTCAATGCTTTGCCTTTCGTATTCACAACAATTTAATGCATGCTTCATGTTGACGAGAAGAAAAGATATAATTAAATTTGAAATCTAATTTAATTGATTCGCATAATCAATTATTATTTGTAAGTTTGAAGGTCAAATTTAATATCTTTAATTCTTCTCTTACCTCTAGACTTTTTTTTTGTACAAAATAATTATAATTAATGATTAATAAAGCTTAATTTCAATATTGATGCTGTCAATGGAATTTGTTTTATTAGAAAAAAAAAAACTTTTTCATTGAAAATATCACCTCTTTTTACATGGGAAAGGCTTATGTTAGTATTGGAATACATATTTTTCTACTTTTTATGAAAATCCAACCTTTTTTTCCTTAAAATTCAAGTCCCATTTATTAAATTATTATGGATTTTACTAATAACTATCTTAACTGTGCTTTTTAAAATTACTATTTATGGTAATATCTCTATCAAATGCTTCAAAATATAATGTCAATTATTAAATTTACTATCATGTTATTATTTATATTTAAATAATATATTGATTTTAAAGCATGTCCTAAGCGCAATTTATTAGCAAAATCAATTATTATTTATAAACAAAAAGTAACATTTTATGAATTTCTCAAAAAATTTTATAAGATTGTTATTTGTTCATTTAAATGAAAAAAATAATTGCATACGTCAACATTGCATGTCAGTTTTATACGCTCTTACATTCCATATACACATATTTTTTGATAAATGTTTTTATTTTTTAATTCTGGTTTGTCTTTATTTTTTTTTTTACATTTTTCATTTATTTTTTAATGCTAGTATTTGATTAGATTTGTTTTATTTGTGTATAAAACAAAATAGATAATTGATAGTGGAAAGGATTGTGAAGGATATTTTAGTAATTTAGTACGTTAGCATATGATAAGGAGTTAAAAGGGTAAGCAATGAATGTCGGTTAGCGGGCGACCTTTTAGATCCGGTCCACTCCACGCAATGGCCATGTGCTGGGATCAAATGGCACCGACTTTAAAAAACTAATAAAAATTCGATTAAAAAAAGAGAGAGAGAGGGAGAGAAGCCGGACAAGGGGTAAGGACTGACCGGGTGAGTGAGGAGTGAACTGAAAGGAGGAACGAAGAAGGAAGAGTGATGGGCCGGCAATTGCAATGGGTCCCGCATTACAAGCAAAATGGTTGTATTTATTTTGATTTTTTTAATTAAAATTTAAAAACATAGATTAGATTGCGGGTTACTGGGTCCCATCGCATCATGACCGTGTCACATGATGACAGTATTGATGTGATTGGTTCTTTAGAGTTTGGTGGATCAGATAGATACCCACCCAATCTAATCCCCATTTTGTGAAGACATAAGTGTGAACACGCAGGCCAGCCCACCGGTGGTAGGTCGCCACGGCCTCGCAAATTGCAATTTCAAAACCGCGTTTAATTGTACCATCTTAAGTAGTATTGTATTTTTGAATCCTAGGCATTCATGTGGTATTTTGAAAATGACGAGGTTAATTTCATTTTATTTTATTTGCTGGTAAGTTTAAATGTGTTTTTTTTTTTTAAGTTTTTGAATGATGCTCGTGAGTCACTTTATAATATGTATTTAATTCACTTAAAAAATTTAAATAAAAATATTATTTTATAAATTATTTTTATTTTTTAAATGATATATTTAAAAAATTAGATCAGATGTTGAGTTGCAAGTCGATTTAAAATTTTTATTTAATTAGCTCAAGGAAAAATTAAAATATTTTAATAATTATTTTTATTTTTTTAGTTTTAAAATTCTTTTAAATAATAGATTTAAAAGGGTTTGTTCACATATTGACTCACAATTTAATTTAAGATTCATACATGACTTACTAAGGAAAAATTAAAAAGAAATTTATTTCATTAATTATTTTTAGCTTTTTTTTAGTTTTTTATTTTTATTTTTTAAATAATATATTTAAAGGAGTTGGTTCATAATTGACTCTTTTTATCAATTTAAGATTTGTATCCAACCTCTTGTGAAACATTTTAAAAAAGAAATTTATTTTATTTTTTTAGTCCTCGCTTTTTCTTGCATGTCGATTAGGATATGCACTTGACTAGCTTGGGGGAAAAGAAGTTCAAATAAAAATTTTTATTTTTTCAATTATTTTTATTTATTTTTAAATAATGTATGTAAAGGGTTTATCGTATGTTAACTTGGATATCAATTTAGAATCCGTAATTGGATTGCTTAGAAAAACTTATAAAAGTAAATTTATTTTAATATTTATTTTAATTTTTTATTTTTAAATAATATATTTAAGTAAAATATTTGTATTCATTAATAAAAAATTATAAAAATAAAAATATGCTATGAAGTGAAGGTTTAGTTATATATATATGTATATATATACATATATATATATATGGATGTCACTTATAGCTAGAGGTGTTCATAGGGCAGGCTATCTATGCATGCTCGAATGCTACCTAAATTTAGGAAGATTTGAGAAAAAAATATTAGACTCGAAAAATAGATTTGGATAAAAATATTAGGTCTATTTAAAAATGGGTTAGGTTTTGGCTCTAACATCTAAAGCGTAAGCCCGACAAACCTTTTTTTCAATTATATAATATATTTTAATTTTATATTTGTATATATTATATAATTTTATCACATGAAGAATAAATATCTAATATTATAATTTAAGTATTAAAAATCTATTGAGGAACAACGAGACATTGGATCTCATAGAGTTTAATTCATGTTCTCAACCCATCGAAATGCCCTTCATAATTACAAGAACTTGTTTGTAGTGGCTCCGTTCCAAGCCTGATTTCATAGAGAACCTGAAAGTTGCTTTATTTCATTATATTCTATCTAGATCCCAGTTACATTTTTATACTACCATTATGATGAAAACTTAATGGGTCACACAAAATAAGATGATCTATTGGATTAAAACTAAAATTTAATTAAGTCTAACTTAATTAAATAAAAGATAGAATAATAAGGACTTAATTGAATTAATTGAATTTAGTATTATTAAAGACATATATTGGACTTATGAAATCTAATTAAAGATGTCTTAATATGACAACAAAGATAAAAATGTCTTATTAAAATAATGTTTATTTGTAGACATGATTTTAAGGATAATATTAAATAAGGTTAAATAATTGTATTTGAAAAATTAAATAATTATTTGATTATTATTTAATTAATTATTTAATATTATTTACATGAAGCAAAATTGTTTTACTTACGTTAGAAAATTTAATTATGAATTAAATTATCTAAAATGTAAATTTGGGAGATGGGCCAAAAGCTCTAATGATCAAGTCAAGAGAGTTTAGTTATGAACTACTTTAAGTTGGGCTTGCTATCGGACATAGGACATGAATAGCTATATTTAGCATGCTATTGGGCTAAAATATTAATAAGTTACTATTAAGACCCAATCTTAGATAAGCTAATTAAAATAATTTTAACTAGGCTTTAAGAAACACTCTAAAATAAGGCCATTTTTTAGCATGTTAGTAATAGGTTTAGTTAACCCATTAGTCAAGCCTAACCTAACACAAGGTATATTTAAATACATTATTGGTTGATTAGAAGCATAAAGATAAACCTTAGGTGTTATCCCTAGACTTAGCTAAAGGGGTTTAACATAACTACATGCTTCCCTATGCTTTATTTGGACAATCTTGTTTTTTTAGAGTATTCTTGAATCATTCTTAACACAACAAAAGTAGAAAAATAGTTTTAGCATCAAGAAATTAGCTTTTCACAAAAGTTTTGAAATTAGCCAAATCTTAATATCTATGCTTCCCTAAACCTGATTTTGTTAATTTGCTTTCTAGTTGGTCAAAAAGTGTTTTTCATCATAATGAAATATAAAAAATCAATTTTTTATCCTAAAAGAATCAAATGGAATCAATAATTGGTGATTTTTAGATCTATTTATTAGTATCCGTGGAAAAAAAAACTTATTTATAGACCTACTTTTCTTCGTCTTTGGCACAATAAGTAAGGGAATCGTTCCTAGATCATATTAGATCTGTACCTCTTGGTTGTATATCTTTTTGTTGAGGCTTGAAAAGCCTTTTAGCTAGCACTGAAGAACCATTGAACCTTATGAAAGCTTCAATAGGCATCGTGTGGATCACCATTAGAGGCAAAACACTTGGACTATTTTTGGCCTCAAGAAGAGATCATAGTAATCAATCCATGATGCATTCATGTAGAGGGTCAACATCCTTAGAGTTACAAGTCTCTAAGCAAGTATGATTTATAGCATATCTATGTTTTAAATTGTAGTTTTATCACATGTACATATCTTTCTGAGATCCTGAGAAAATTTCGATTTTTCTTTATTTAACTATTTGCATATGTTTAATTCTAATGAAAAATTTATGCCTATATTGATATGCATGAGCTTATAATTTCCTGTCAATGGTATCAGAGCTTAAGGTTTGTAGATTACATATGGTCTATCAAGCTAATTTTTGATGATAATCAATCTCATTGATTCGTGTGTTGATTTCATGATTTTTAATTTTGGTGAAATTTTTTAAAAATTTGTTTTTCTTTAATCTTTTAAATATGAATATCATGTAATTTTAGAATTTAATCATGCTTAAAAGTGTTTAAACAATTAATTAAATTATTTTAATTAATTTGGATTAAAGTTTTAACATGTCTTAAGCTTTCGAGTTGTTTAATGTTATTTTGATCCATTTTTTGAATTACAAATTAAAAAAATTATTTCTTTTTAATTTTTAATTTTTCAGCATTTATGTTTTTTTTAGGATGGCTCTATTTTAGTGTTTTGATAGTACTAAAATTTTCAGTAGATATTAGCACGACTTTTCCTTGTTTTTCCACATGGAAAGTATTCATAATACTTGCTAAAAAAATAAGGTTAAAATTGGAAGTAAAAACATTTCAATTCCGGGCCATATTAGGCTTAGTATGCCTATGTCATGGATGCAACATATTGTCTTTCTTTACATGACTTGGTGTGGCAAGTAGCAGGATGTTGCAGCAAATTGGTTGTATTTTTGAAGGTTTAGTGGAAGGAAGACAATAGCATTTAAGTTGAATTAAGATGGCTAAGATAGCCATGCATGGAAGAAACTCTTGATTGGATTAGCGCTCCTTAAGAGATTGTGTTCCAATAAAACTTTTACTTATTATCAAATCCTTAATCATTCAATTGCATTATTTTTCTTAAATTTTTTAAGATATAAATTGGATAATATAATAAGCATGGAATTAAAATTCAATTAAATTATTTAATTGAAAAGTATATTTAATTTAAATGAGTAATTCTAATTCGATTAGGATTTGTTCTAATGTGACTAGAATAAATGTTAATCATGTAAGAAAATTATTTTCTTAATTAAATTAAAAATGGATCAATTACTAAGAGTTTCAAAAATTTGGAAAAACAAGTTTACTAAATAGTTTAGGAAATATCACATATTAAATAATTTATCTAAATTAAGACAAAGTTATCTAAAAGTTAGATAATATCCTAATTAAGACAAATAACATAAAAATAAGGTTAATGTCCAATTTAATGTCTTAAAATATTATTTTTGCAAAAAAAGTTTCTTAAGATGGATGTTTTGTCCAAATTAGGACAAACTTATCTAAAAGTTAGATAATGTCCTAGTTAAGACAAAAAACCCAATAGTTAGATCATCTGCAATTTAAGACATGCTTCCTAGAAGTTAGGAATTTAATTAAAAATGTTTTAATTAAATAACGAAAATTACTAAATAATTTGATAAATTGTCTTAAATTGTTTGATTAGCTTTATGCAAATGACACATAAGATCACAAATTGATATTGGCTATGCTTATATTACTTTCATGCTTATAATTAGGTTTCTTAAAAGGTCATATTAATTCTTCCTCCACACTAAGTGGCCATGATGCTTTGCCATAAACCAATCTTGGTTTATAAATATAAATACACTTAATTTGGTAATTATATTTATTGCCTTAATAGGAAGCCTAATGGGTCACACCCACAATAAGATGATCTATTAGATTAAAATCAAAATTTAATTAAATATGACTTAATTAAATAAAAGATAGAATAAGGAGGACTTAATTGAATTAGTTCAATTAAGCATTATTAAAGGCATAAGTTAGATTTGTGAAACCTAATTAAAATTGTCTTAATATAACAATGAAGATAAGAATGTATTATCAAGATAATGTCTACTTGTAGACATGTTTTCAGGGATAATATTAAACAAAGGCGAAATAATTGTATTTGAAAAATTAAATAATTATTTGATAATTATTTAGTTTATTATTTAATATTATTTATATGAAGTAAAATTGTTTTACTTCCCTTAGAAAATTTAATTATAAATAAAATTATCTAACATGTTAATTTAAGGTTTAAGCCAAAAGCCTTAATTACCATATTAAGAGAGTTTAGTTGTGAAGTCCTTCAGGTTGGGCTTACTATTAGGCTTAGTGTATGGAAAAGCTATATTTTGGTGTGCTATTAGGCTAAAATATTAATAAGTTACTATTAAAACTCAATCTCGGATAAGTTAATTTAAATAGTTTAATTATGCTCAAAGAAACACTTCAAAATAGGGCTATATTTTGGGGATATAAGTACTGGGCTCAGTTGACCTCTTACTCAAGGCTAACCTAGCCCAAGGTGTATTTAAATACATTATTAAAGCTTTTTAGCTGATTAGAAGCGTAAAAAGAAACCCTAAGTGCCAACCCTAGAATTTTTTAAAGGGTTTATGCTTTCGTAAGCTTTCTTTGCACAATCTTTCTTTTGTAAGTGTTCTTGAATTGTTCTTAATAGAAAGAAGGTAGGAAAATAGTTTTCTAGCATTAAGAGATTAGTTTTTCATAAAAGTTATGAAATTAGTTAAATTATAAAATCCCTACTTTCTTGAGCCTGATTGTACTGATTTACTTTTTAGTTGTTCAGAATTTGTTTTTGATCACAATGAAAGATAGAAAATTAGTTTTCTATCCTAGAAGAATCAAATGGAATCAAGAATAGTGGTTTTTGGATCCATTTATTGGCATCTAAGAAAAATAAGTACTTTCTTACGGAGCTATTCCTCTTTTTTTTGGAGCAATAAGTAGGGGAATCGGTCCTGAATCACATTGGATCTGTACCTTTTAGCTATATATCCTTTGGTTTGAGCCTTAAGAAGCTTTTTAGCTAGCTTTAGAGAACCACTAAACCTCATGAAAACTCCAATAGGCATCTATATAGATCACCGTTAGGGGCAGAACACTTGGACTATATTTGGCCTCAAGAAAAAATCGTAGTAATCAATCGATGTTGCATTTATGCAAAGAGCAGCACATTTAGAGTTACGAGTCTCCAAGCAGGTATGATTTCTACTAGATTTATGTTTTATATTGTAGTCCGATCACCTGTACATCTCTTCTTAAGGTCCTGAGGAAATATGAGTGCTTTTTTGTTTAATTCCATTACGTATGTTTAATTCTAATGAAAAATTTATGCCTACATCAATATACATGAGCCTGGGATTTTATTTCAAAAGTAACACAAATTTGGAGTTAAAATTGATAAATTCCGAAGAACGATATAAACAAGACAAATATAATATGAATACAAAAATCTAATTCATTATATGCAAAAAGAATAAGCTGAATAGCGAAGTTTAAAATTCAATTAGATTTTATTGATATGCACCAATTATACTTATCTATAGTTTATAACATATATAAAAGTATAAATATGAAAATTTTTTTGAACTAATGAAAATAGTCATATGTATTAACTATATCTCTAAATTGCTAATATAAATACTTTTTACTATTAATAGTATTTATCCAATTTATAAGAAAAAATTTTAATTTAATTAAAAATATTTCATTAAAGTTATTTATTTTATGATAAATAAAAAGTGTTCAATTTTACATTAAATTACTTTGTTTTTAGAGTTTTACTTTTTCATCAATTTCAAAATATAAAAAAAGTCATTTGATAAAAAAATAAAAAACTTAACCATTTTTATTTCAAAATTTTTGATTTTATATTAAAATTAAATAATAAATTTATATATTTGATACCTTTATTGGTTTTCATATTAATACCTTTATTAATTTTAATTATTTATAAAATATACAACTATGTATTTTCAAAATAAATAAAATATAAAATATAAACCTAACAACTGTTATACAATAATTTATAACTTACAATATTATTTAACATAGTTTTGTTTTTAATATTTAATCATTAAAATATTTTTTTAATTCAAAACTTAAAGTTCACAAAAAATACTCAAACAACCTATCCATATTATTAATCAATATATTAATTTTTATTAATAAGTTATTAATATAACAATTTTTTATTTAATCATATTAAAACAAAAAGTTTACATAATCTATTTTTTTTAAAAAATAACCAATCATTATATAACATATGATACAAAATTGAGAGTTATTTGAATAGTATCACAGATTGATACGAATATGATATGAAAAATAACTAAAACACAACATCGAAATAACATGATCACAACATGATTGTACAAATAAGTCAAAATTTATATAAAATGAAAGCGACATAAAATTGAAAGTTATTTTAATAATGTCCATTAGACCTAGCAATATTGGACATGACCTTAACACTAGACCTAGTAGTATTTGACATCATTATACGAATATGGATGCCTAAACTAATAAAACACAACACGACACTACACTACACGAATACATTCTGAAATCTATATAATACAAATTATATATGTATCAAATTTGATATAAATATAAAAAAGCCTTGAAAACAATTATGACATGACAGAATATATGAATATGACACAAACACACAAATTGCCAAGTTTATCGAACACGATACAGAAAAATAACTAAAAAAATACAATTCAAAAAATATAACTCTTTGGGCACCTTTCTAATGATCAAAGGGCCAGGAGTACTTTGACACTACTAAACATACTTATCACAAAACTCATGTAAAGTCTCGTTCATACATAAGCTACTAATAGCATATGCATATAGAATGCTTTTTTTTCTAAATCATTTGGGGGATATTATGTTAAATTGAATTTGTCCTCTTTTACAATTGGTGCCACTTTAAGTGAATAGCTTTACATCATAAATTTTTCCAAAACTATTTTGATATAGGCTTCTTTGAGATAGACTTAATGTCTTTTATCTATTCCTATACATCTATATACCTATGACATATGAGGCTTCAACTAAATCCTTTGTATCAAAGTTTTAAGAAAGGAAACCTTTTATCTTATGCAACAAAGCTAAATCATTACTTGCAAGGAGAATATTATCAACATATAAAACTAAAATAATGAATTCTCTTCCACTGACTTTAAGGAATAACATTTTTAGTGAAACCAAATGACATCACAATATTATAGAACTTCGTGCACCATTGATGGAAGACTTGTTTATATATATATGTTGATTTCTTTAATTTATATACCAAATGGCTAGATTTAAAGATGTCTTTAGGTTGAGTAATGTATACATCTTCTTCCAACTTTCCATCCAAGAAATATGATTTCACATCCATTTGATGTAAATACAAGTCAAATGAGCTAAAAGTGCCATGATTATTCTCAATGAATCTTTCTTAAAATCTAGAGAGAATGCCTCATGGTAATCAATAACTTTCTTTTCATTGAAACCTTTAGCCATTATTGTTCAACATTATAAGAGAAATCTCTTTTGTTTTATAAGCCCACTTTCACCCAATGGTGGTAGCCCGATTTGGTAATTTAACTAATTCCTAAACTTGATTATTAGCCATGCAATCCACTCACCTATGATAGCTTTATGTCAAAGTGTGAAATTTTTACTATTCATGACTTGTGAAAATAAAAAAAGATCTTTATTAAGTCCAATATAATAATCGAACTCCTTTAAGCATACAATATAATCTTGGAAAATTGTTGGTCTTTTTACCTGGCTGAGTCTCCATTATTTTACTATTTCTTGTAGATTTTGTACATTTTTAGTAGTATTGTTAAAATTATTATCACCTTGTAAATGGTGTTATTGATTTGATTGTTCTTCAATTATTTCTATATGTGTGCTTTAGAAAACATTTGAGTTATCTATAAGTGATTCATCCAATCATATATTTTCCCTAATATTAACCTTATAAGGGAAATAAATCCCATTAGATTCATGATCCTTAAGAAATTTGGCATTTTTAGTTTCAATAATTCTAGTTGAATGAGAGGGACAATAAAATCTATACCTTTTTGAGTTAACTGCGTAACTTATAAAATAACCACTAACTATTCTTGGGTCCAATTTCTTTATGTTTGGGTCATAAACCCTAGCTTCAGTTGGACGACCATAGGTTCGTAAATGCCTTAGACTAGTTTTGCAACCATTCCATAATTCAAAACAAGTTTTATTAAATAATTTAGTTAAAGCTTTTTTTAAGACACAAACATCAATTTTTTTAAGGCTTGACTCCATAAATTTAAGGAAAGATTATTATGGCTCGTAATGCTTCTTACCATGTTCAAAAGCGTTCAATTCCTTTTTCCTGCAACACCATTTTGATTAAAGTGTACCAAGCACAATGTGTTGGGCTATAAAATAAATTTTGCAATAGACTTGGCATTTAACCCATTTCAATATACCTTATAAAATATTCTCCACCTTTATCTAACATTACAATCTTTATATCATTTCCTATTTTTGTTTATCTACTTTTGCCTTAAAAGTTTTAAAAGCATCTAGTGATTTAGATTTTTCAAATAGAACATAGAAATACATAAACCTTGTGTGATCATCAATAAATAAGATAAAGTCTTTTAGCTAATAAAACATGCAATGAGAGAGTGTCCCTAAACATCTATATGTATAATCTCTAAAGTTTTATTGCTTTTTTTAGCTCTTTTTGTAGACTTATTGGCTTACTTTCCATTGATACAACTAACACGACTATCAAAATAAAAAAAAAAATTAAGAATACTTAGTGCTCCATCATTTATTAATCTTTTAATTCTTTGTAAAGAGATATAACATAATCTTTTATGCTACAAGTTAGAGGGGCTTTCATTTATAGCACAATTCTTATTTCCAAAAATTGCATGCATAGTCAACAAATAATTTTCATATTTAGGATCCAAATGAACTTTATATAAATAGTTGATTAAACAATAATCCAATAAAAACATCATACTTTAAAATTTCCACCAACAAAGTCGAATAAGTCTAGTTTAGATATAGAAATTAATTTCTACAAAATGATGGAACATAAAATGTATCTTCAAGGTTTAAAATTGATCCAAATTTCAAAATGATCTGGTGAATTCCAATTCTTTCCACTTGTGAAGGCAATCAATTTCTAGAATAGATGCTATTTTCATTTTCCTTCGATTTCCCTAGGTTTAAGGAACTTTGTATAGGAAAAGAAATATGATTCATTAAGCTTGAGTTTAACCACCATGTGTTATGAGGAACTCAATAACAAGAGATTTGTAACATATAAAAGAAATGAGTTTACTTTTATTTTCAAGCAATTTCTTACACTTTAGGTAATCTTTCTTGATGTGTACAGGTTTCTTGCAGATGAAACATTTGACAGCACTTCGTATTAGAATCCCTTTTTAGGATATATGATTTTTTTTGTGCAATTTATAATAGAAGCTTATTTTTCATTCCAAAACCTATGAGATGTGAATCCCATAAGCCTTAAAGTTTATCCAGGTTATCTTTAGATCAATTTCTTTAGCTTAAAACTTAATCGAAGCTATTATATTGCTTTATATGTGGTAGTTTCCCACCTTTATTCCTTTCACTTGTTTTGAACCAACAATCTTTTAACATATTCAAAATAAAGTAAGTAGATATTTTTGAAAACCTTATGCATAAGGTATCTTTCAATTTAAAATATCTACCTTAGGGATTAAGTGTTGTCAATCTAATGAGAATTATAAGGTAGATCTTAGATATTTGAACCAATAATTCTATAAGATTAGTCGTGCACTAATCCACACATAGAATTTTAAACCTTATAAAATACCATTTAGCAATGGTCGACACTAAAATGTCTTGTATCCTTTCATGACTGCTTAAGAGTTAAGGCCTTTGCTCTTAGAAGTAGCACCACTTCCACTTATATAGGTGAACTCCATAAAAAATAATATTGTATAAAGCATTTCAAGACTTTAATTTACGTATTATAGGTTCATTAAGAGAATCAACTCAACCTCCCATTTTCATATAGTTTTAAGCACTTGACTAACCTTGGGATGAAAAACTATGTGTTGGACTCCTTAAAACTGAAGACTTAATGTCCGATTAAGTGTTGAGGTTCCATCATAGTGACTTACTTAAATGGGCTTGAATACCATCACCTGGGAAAATCTAGATCCTTTTTTATGATTCTTTTTGTCAAAGGAATTGTTAATATTTTATTTTCTAGATAAAAGATAGTGCACCAATTGTCAAATTTATTTTATTTGTATAGCTATGCTTTAACCAATGTGTCTGGATATTTAATATACTTGGCATTTTTGTAGTGTAACTTCACTATGACAATAAATTTGTAAGACATTAATTCGTAAAAAAATTATTTAATTCTTTACTTGCTATATCCAATTCTTATGAATTCTACAATTATATAGATCTTTTCATGTATTTTGTTTCTTTGAATTCCAAAAACCCTACCAATCAGGAAATTATTTACTTTTGGATTAATTTTTCTTCCATGTTGGCAATCAAAATTGTATTGCTCTGTCTTTCTATTTTTGAAGGTGATATATAACATCATAATGCAATTATTATGATTATCTTAAGATCATCCCAATGTAATTTATTTTTACCCATTTGCATATCCATTAACCTTTGGAATCACAAAAGTAATGTCCAGCTTCATGTATATAAGATCATACATTAAATATTATTACTTGTTTTTGTTCCATTATGCAACTAAAATATCTAAATGTCATATAGTGTTACATCTGTTGCACTAGTGTATTATTGATTCTTTAGAATCTCAAAATATAGTGAAGTTGAGAAAATAATAACATGACATTTAATTCTTATTCTCAAAACTATATATGAAATATTTATACTATACATGTTATAGCAGAAATGCTATGCAAAAACCTATGTCTTGATTAAGTAATGATGTTATCTGCATATAATCAAAAGATAATAACTTACCGATCTCACCATAAACACACTTATGTAATTTACTATGCAAGTATCATTAGCCAAAATCACACCATCAGATTTGACGTCATTGTTAAAGAACTTGATAAGTTCATTCAAAAATTTAACTAATTTACACATTCTATAATCTTGTCTTAAAATTCATAAACTTATAGGTTATTCTGGATACACCATTTAACCTTAATTCACCATTTAGAGCCATGTGAATTGCAAATCATTTAGTGAATTATCAATTATGAATTCAAGTTAATGCAATATACATTCTCTTAGAGTAAATTTTATTATGATTTTATTTATAATCATTCCATGTTTTGTATAAATTAAAGGATCGTATTACACTGAGAGACTGGTTACTAAAAGGCTTTTTTCAAGGTCATACTAACTTCTTCAACATTTAGGTGGTCATGATGAGTTACTAGATCCTACTCTTAATCTATGAACATGATTAATAAGATTATCCATGTTCATTGCTAACATGTTGGAATCTAATGTGCAACACACAATAACGTAGATTTGTTGAATTAAATCTGGGATTTAATTAAGTATGACTTAATTAAATAAAAGGTGGTTTAAATGTAGGACTGAATTGAATAAGTTCAATTATTTGAGACAAAATTAAATTTCTAAAATCTAAATTTTATTGTCTGATTAAGATGTTCATAATAAAATCGGGTTATTAAAATAATTTCTAAATTAAGACATAAAGTGCAAAGGTGAACAAACACTAGTTTTACTTGAAATAGGATTTCACTTAGATGCAGGATTTGATTAAGAATCAAATTTCCTACCTCATAATTTATTTATTATCCCTTTTAATATTATTACAATATAATTATTTGATAATCAATATTAAATAATATTAAAATTAAGTTAAAAATAGTTTTAACTAAATTAAGGATTTTACGATGATAAAATCTATAAGGATTTGTATATACTAGCTAATTTCTGCCGCCAAATCATTTATTTCATACTTTATAATTATTTGATAATTATATTTATTAAATAAATATTATTTATTTATAATAAATAAAATTTAATTAATTGGATTAAATTCATAGAAGCACAAGTTAAGCCTAAAAACCTTAAAAATTGCACCATTATCTATACTTGTAACCAATGTTGTTAGGCTGATTTCTTTGGCCCAATTTGGTAGGTTTCGGCCAAAGCATGTGAGAGTTAGCTGACTATTTAATTAACCTAATATAAGGAGAATAACTTCAACTTGTTTTAGGAGTTTTAAGTAGATTAAAACTATTCCATACTAAATCCTACTGGAAGTAAGATTGAGCTAGAATGTATTGATATGATGGCCTAAAGGTAAATAAGAGAATTTTTTAACCTAATTTTAAGATAAGAAGCTACTAAATATTTTGAGAGAATATATTTTATTAGATAGAAGATAGTTTTCTCAAATAATATTCCCACTTACACAAAACTCTAAAGATTGCACCACCTCCCAAAGAGCCATTGTGCTTGGTGCAATCTTATTTTATTCTCTTTTCTTGATTTTCGGTTGATTCAAGATTAAAAATTGCATTTTAATTAAGGGTTGATAACCCTTCCAACTAGCACTAGAGAGCCACTGGGCCTCAAAAAGATTTCAATAGTCACCTATGTAGATAACCATTAGAGGTAAGACAGATGTGCTGCTTGCGGTCTTCAAGAATCTTCCAAGAAATCAGTTTTTTAGTATTTTAGTGTTTAGATTTTGACATCAAAACTTAATGTAACTTTTGATTATGTTGGTGATTAAATCTTGATTTAAAATTTAAAGTTTACTACATGTAAATGTTATGGGGCCATTACCCTCTTTTTTCAAAAGATATGCTTGATAAGATGTACGACGCATTCATTTATATACCTAAAGACCTTCTCTTCCGTATTCGATATGGGATTAATGCACCTTGGCTACTTATTTAGAGTGCTTGGCATGACATTGTCCCTGACCCAATCTTGTGATGCCTTTGTCACGGGCTTCTCCACCATTTTTTTCCTATCCTACCCCTGAGATATTTGGGATGAAGTCATGGTTAGTCCACCCTACCTACCTTACCTATTGGGACATTCAGCATGAAATCAGATGGTCAAGGGTTGGATCTAATATCACTTGTCACAAGGCCATTATCATTTTCCTAAAAGTCATACCTATTTAGATATGCAATGCACCCGTTTATATGCCCTAAGATCTTTATTTCCTTATCCAATATGGGATTAATGAACCTTGCATACTTTCTTAGAGTGTTTGGTGTGATATTCTCTCTCACCCAATGTCATGATGCTTTCATCACAAGCTTTTCCACCATTTTTGCTTACCTCACCCTTGAGGTTTTCGGCGTAAAGTCATAGTTGGTCAACCATGCCTTACCTATTCGTTGGGGCATTTGGCGTGAAACTGGATGGTCAAGTGTTGGCTCTGATATCACTTGTCATAGGGTCATTACTCTCTTTCCAAACGACATGCGTGATAAGATGTGCAACAAATATATTTATATGCCCAAAGACATTCCCTTTCATATTCGATATGAGATTAATGTTCCTAGCCTACTTCTTTAGAGCGTTTGGCGTGACATAAGTCCCTCCTTAAAGATTTATAAGAAAGTACAATTATTTTTATTTTTACTATTTTATTGCATTTAAGTTTTGATGATTTTTTTAAATTTAAGACATTTATGAGGCCAGACTTCACTGGGAAAAAGTTCCCTTCAATAATGATTTGTAGAATCATCTTAACAATAAGAGACACGTAGTAAAGGACAAAAAGGTATTATTGTCTAAGGATTACACATGTGAGATAAGCTCATAAGGTAAGTTTATCACTAGACCTTCATTTATGAAGGTAAATTTAGAGTCTCCAATTTTCCTTTAAAAGATCTAAGGTGATATTTATAGACCCATACATCTTGCAAATGGACTATTTTGATATTTTATGGTTCTAATTGACCCATCTTGCAGATGGTCTGATGTTTACCTGTTATCCACATGCAACGCTTGTGCATATTTTCTTGTACAAACAATAAAGCTTCGGGCACACTTACCTGATTATCTGATTAAGAGCATCAGGATAGACAATATGGGTGAATTCATTTCTAAGAGTTTCGATGTGTATTGTGCATCACTAGGAATAAAAGTACAAAACCTAGTCTCACATGTATAAGTACAAAATAGATTAGTAGATTCATATTCATTAAAAGCATCCAAATCATTGCTCGTACTCTCTTATTAAGGATGGAGCTCAACACATTCGCATAGGGCCATGTTGTTATGTATGATGCAACAATTATTAGATTGCACCCCATTACTAAACTAACATAGTCCTTTATGCAATTGGTTCTAAGTTACGAACTAGATATCCTACACCTTTGCACTTTTGGATGTGCGATTTAGATATCTATTGCACCGCTGAATAGGACAAAAATATGTCCCTAATGGGACCTTAGGATTTATGTTTGGTTTGATTAACAATCCATAATTAAGTTTTTAGAGCCCATGACAAGTTTTTTTTTTACTACACAATTCATGGATTGTCATTTCAATAAGATGGTGTTTTCATCAATCAGGATACCTAATGCTTCATTGGCCACGAAGTAAAATAACAAATTAATACATTTTCTAGTTAGAAGAGCATCTATCCTATTTAGACCCAAAGAGCTTTAAATATAAAAACGACGTATAAAAAATCATACATATGCAAAAAAAAATTGTAAATTGACTTTTTTTATGCATTTAATGATGCTATAAGGGTCTCAAAGTCGCATGTCCTAGCTGTGAATGCTTTCTCTAGGATTGATGCCTTCGATTAACTAATACAAATGGATCAAGATGGCACATTTTAGAATTCTGGATGCCTAATAGGATCGAAAGACACTATTTCTCAGAAATGGAAGAGGAAGAACTTGGAATTCATTCTTGAAGAGCCTACTCCTAAAGAGTCCAGAGTTGGGCATACTCTAGATAAGCATGATTCCCTTGAAATGGAAACTCATGATAAGATTACCAACCTAGGGAATATTGAATTTCATGTTATCTACTATAATGAGGTTTGGGATCGAAATAAGATCATCATTAATGGTCTGCTTGCATACTCAGTAGCTCATGATGTTATGCATGATAATCATGAACCATGATCTATAACTGAATATTAAAGGCAAGATTGGCCTAAATAGGAAGAAACAATCATGGTTTAATTGGTTTCTTCAGCTACGTGCAAGGTTTTTGGGCCTGTTGCTCGAACCTTTGACAATGGTAAAGCACGTCAGATATAAATGGGTTTTTGTTAGAAAAAAAAAGAAAATAACAAATTCATAACATACAAGCCTAACTTATAGCTCAATAATTCTTTTAAAGACTTGGGATTGATTACGATGAGACGTATTCACTAGCAATGGCTATCAGATTTTGTTTCTTGATTAGCTTAGCAGTTACAGGCAGGCTTGTATACATCTTATGGACATAATGATGGCTTACCTTTATAGTTTATTGGATTTTGATATTCGTATGAAGATTCCTGAGGGATTCAAAATGCTTTAAGCATTCACTCGCCATAACACTTTTCAGTAAGGTTGCAAGGATCTTTGTATAGTCTAAAGTAATCATATCGCATATAGTATTAACCCTTAAGCCAATAACTTACTAGAGAAGGATACAAGAATGATCATATCTGTTTATGCTTGATCATTAAAAATTGGATAATGAATTTGCTATGGTGGCAGTTTATGTTGACGGCATGAATTTGTTAAGGACTCCTAAAGAGTTGAATGAAACTGCCAAGTACTTAAAGTGAGAGTTTGAAGTTAAGGATTTAAGAAGTGCCAAATTATGTCTTGGTCTTAAGCTTAAGCATAAGGAAAATTAAATAGTTGTCTTTCAATTGGCTTACATCGAGTGACTACTTAAAAGATTTGATATGGACAAAGCTCATCCATTGAGCACATCAATTGGTAGAGAGGTTTCTCAAACTGAAAAAGGATTCATTCTGTCCTGGGAACCAAATGAGAAGTAAATGGTTCTAAAGTATCGTATCTCAATATGATAAGGGTATTAATGGACGTGACACAATGTAAAAGACTCGCAATTGGCTTAGCAATAAATCTTTTGGCAAGATTTGGTTCTAAACTAACAAAAAGACATTGGAATAGGATTAAGCATATGTTCGTTATCTCCGTGGAACCATGGATTTGGGTTTATTCTATTCCAAATAATTCATTAATTAAGGGTTAGTCGGATATGTTGACGTGAGATATAAGTTTGATCTGCACAAAGCTCACTCATAAACTAGTTATTTTTTTTGTTATAATGGTATTGCCATATCTTGGCTATCTACTAAACAAATGCTAGTAGCAATATCCTTCTACCGCTCCAAGATTATCGCTCATTGTGAGATTGGAAAAGAGTGCGCTTAGCTATGATCCATCATAATTCTTATGGTATAACATTGGTTATAGATTCACTCATGATTATTTACGAGGACAATGTTGTGTGTATAGCACAAGTTAAGGGTAGTTATATTAAGGGAGATAGGACCAAGAACATCCTCAAAGTTCTTTCATATACATGAACTTGAAAAAAGTCGATAAATTGGCGTCAAATAGATCAGCTCTTCAAATAATCTTGCAGATCTATTTACCAAAATATTTCCAACATCAACCTTTGAGAAACTTCAATATGGCATTGCTATGAGGCGAGCACATGAGGTGCAAGGTTGAGTTGTCCCTAAAGTGACATATCCCAAAAGTATTGATCCTTGATGTGGTCATTAGGTACAATTAAGGGAGAGCATTACATGGGTTTTATACTGTACTTTTTTTTTCTCTTATTGATTTTTTGTCTTATTAGGTTTTTTTGACTTAAGGTCTTTAACAAGACAGTAAAAGTAGAGACAGTTAGGAAATAATGGTTCATCCAAAGGGAGAGTATTATGGAATATTAGACTTACCATAACTAAGGATTTCCTATTATTTTGATTATAATTACAGGATCGTAATCTCTTAATATTTTGATTATGATTACATGATCATAATATCTATAAGTTGATTCTGTATAATCAATACAGACTTAACTTGATGGGTTATATAAAGGTCATAGCATTCCCATTGTAAATACACTAAATTGAATAAGAAACGTAACCATTTCTCTATCTTTTTGCCATTCTCTCTCTCTCACTCGCTCTCTCAAAATTGCTGTGAAGAAAAAAAATACCATGGAAAAGAAAAAAATAGCCATGAAGTTAAAATCTAATTTATTAATGAGATTTACATTAAATATAATTTAATGACCAATTTCAAAATTAAAAATATGATGTTAAAATTATTTTTTGAATTTTTAAAATATTTTTCAGCTCTTATATTTTGACCAATTTTTTTCTAAATTAAAATTGTTAAATTTATTTTATAATTAGAAATATATTAGAATTAAAATATTAAAATTGATGATAAATTTTAACTCATATAAATAATTAGTAGTAAACTTGCACTTACTATTACTTACTTTTTGGCAATGTGATAAGGATTAATATTTGATATATTGGAGTAGAAAGTTTTTAACTCCACAAACAATTTAAGAATTCGTCATATATCTCAGTTTTATTTTTTATTAACTTTTTATTATATTTAAGAATTTGTCATATATCTCAGTTTTATTTTTAATTAACTTTTTATTATATTTAAGAGATATATGTCATCATCTTAACGCTACTTGTAGAGTTTAAAAATTTTATTGGCAATATATAGAAGAATTTTTCATTTCGCAATTGGAGTTTTAGCATCAATTAAAATTGTACCAAATTAATTGGTAGGATCACTTGAATCGAAAGTCAATGGTTTGTTTGGTCTAAAGAGTATAATAAAGTTGGGTATATATTAAACCGAAAAAAAAAACCAATTCAATATGATAAAAACCAGTAAAAACAATTAGATTAAACCAATATAAAATCAATTTTTTATTTTTTTAAATTTTATTTATAACTAATGAGATTTGAACATTTAGCATTTTAATTTTATATTTAAAATCATATCATTACATGAATGCATTTTTTTGTCAATATATTAATTATATTTATTATTTATTAATATTAAACCAAATGTTTAAATATTATAAAAAAGCTATATCAAACCAATCAATCTTGTTTTGACTGAAAATGGAGTTTTTATCAATTCGACCTCCGATATTATTTTTTAACTTTGAAGTTTTTATTTTTGGGAAGCGAATATAAATTTATACTTTTTAAATTTTTTATTTTTAAAATACTCGTATGTTTGATATATATCTAATATAATAAAATTTAAATATATAATTTTTTAAATATATAAAATTGTTAAAAATAAGTAAGCATGCCTCAATAAACATTCGCCTCCAATTCCAATTAACATGGCTTTTAAGGCTCCTAAATCTACTGAACCGTCTCAAGATGCGACCATTTGAAAGTTTGTTTTCACGTTTCAGCAGTACTTTGTACAAATTGCAATCCTGCAAAAGCAACAGTGAAAGTGAAGTTTGTTCTCTTGCCTCTCCCTTACATTTCATGCTTCAACAACATGCCTTTGCCTTCCTTTTCTCTCCTTGTCAAGAAAATCCCACACATTTCCTCAATGGTTTTCTATATACATACACACACACACACACGTACATATAGAGTGGTTATGCCTTGGGTTTTCCTGGAAAACGAACAGGACAACATAGCCAGGTATGCGATCCAATTCATTCAAATTTCTCTTTTTTCTATTTATTTTCTTTGATGTTTTTGATAATGGCTTTGTGTAAATTTGTTTCTTGTAAGCTATGATGGATTGTTGAAATGCCATTTCTATCTTTTGTCCCATTACTTTTATCACCTGATATTTTGATAGAAATGAGCTTTAAAATTAAAGCTTTGAAATCATGGAGCTTTTGGTGTACTTAATGGCTAAAATTTTTGGTTAATTCCAATCTACAACCAAATAGACTTTATTTAGAGTCTTTCCATTCAACATGGAATCTTTCGTCCTAGACGTCATAGTTTTGAATTTTGTAGGTTATTTTTCTAATCCCTATTGCTTTATGTCTACTTCCATTTTGAGGCTTTGCCCTTGCACAAAGTCGATAAATCTTTGAATTTATGATACAAACTATTATGGACTAAAAGAAGGAAACCATGAATGTTAGAGTTTAGGTAAAGAACTGGGATTAATTAACAAGCGAGGAAAGACTTGACTTCTAAAATGTGACAAAGCATTCTATAAACAGTTCAATTTCTGTTCGTTCATATTCGTTTATCAAGCTAAATAAATAGGTATGAACAAGATTTTGAGGCTCGTTTATTAAACTAACTAAACACAAACATAGTATGTTTGGTTTATTTATATTCACAAAAAAGCTCATTTAATAAATCATTTAAAACTCATTTAAAACTTGTTTATCATTCGATTATAATATAATTAATAAGATTATTATTTTTGTTTTATTTATTTATTTGTTTATAATAAAACTAATAATATTTGTCTGTTTATTTAAATTTGTTTAGAATTTTTTGTTCATTATTCGTGAATTGATTTTAATTGTTCACAAATATATTCGAGGATAGGTTAATGAATACGTTCATCTAATTAGTAAATGAACAAGAATATAGCTAATTTTAAACGACTTGAACAATGCAACTTTGACATTCTTAACGAATACGAGCTGAACATAAATAGATTCAAAAATAAATAAATGAACATGAACAAAAAACTATTTGTTCAAGCTCAATTCATGTACACCCGGCTCCGAAATTTTAAGATGCAAAAGGAAAATTCTCTTGGTATTCTTTCTGATTAACAGGAAGAGGGGAAAAGTAAGAAATTTTATTTGAATTTCAAATCACAAAGTTTTTTCCTTTGGATTGATAAATATTTTATCTACTTCAATTTCTTATTAAGAGATTTTTTTTTTTAAGAGTTCTTATCAAAAGGAATTAATGTACACTGGTTTAATTTTTGTACGAAGGCGAAATTTGTAAAAGAATCGCCTAGATGAAGAAGGATTATACTATCCAGCCATTGATGTTCTTATACCAAAAGGATATGTAATAGTCTTTTAATCCCTGTTGTGAAGTTAAAAACTCCATCGTCGGTATATCAAATAATTTATATATATATGTAATTTATGCGCGCGCGCGTGTGTGTGTATATATATATATATATATTAGCTCTTTATAAGGCGCATGGGAAGAAGATGCTTTTACTTTGGGTTATTCTCTATAAAAATTTTCTTAGATGAGTTAAAGGGAAACAATGTTTTTCTGAACTAAAAAAGGGTGTCAGTTTTTTTATCAGGATTACTGAAAGTAGGTGTGCGTTTATGTCAAAGGCTTTTCATAGTGAGCATCAGTGTGTTGTCCTGATCCTAAGGTCCTCGTTGATATGATTATATCGTGTTCAATGGGCTGCTTTTAGGATTTTACCTGAAGAAGCATAGCTGATACATGGCCTATATTTTAGTCTCAATATGTAGAAAAAAGATTTCGTTCTTAGAGTTCCAAAGGCAAATCCTGACATAATAAGTTCGGTTTCTGGATATATATAATACCTGTAATTAGAATCCACTGACCTCTTGTTTCAAAATGATAGTCTATGTATCCATCCTTGTTTAGATTAAGATTGGCATCTGCTGCATTAGTACAGCAGCAGACACTTTCAGCCATTTCAAACAACTTACAGGCTTCTACCAAATGATGACAGCACTGTAATACATAGCAGGTAACTTTTATCATAGGCTACTTCAATTAACAAACAGGAAATAAATAACAGCTCGTTGGTTTCCGTTTTCTCATGTGATAAGTGTCATGATAATTGAAAAATATGAGGCAACTGCCCTTTGCGGATGAACTCTTTTTCATATTGATGATTTAGCAGCTGTTTGATTAAGTAATAGTTTGCTAAAATAACTGGGAACAAATGTATGTTTGTTCATCGGTGTACATAGGAATGTTAATGCAACCGCATGTGGATATGTCAATATTTTCTATAAAAAACTTGAAAGCAAAGTATGAATTTATTGCTGACCTTAAAAAAAACATGGACAAAAGGCACAAGATCTGACCGAGTAATCCTTGTGTTTTATAGTGCATAGGCAGAGATGAGAACAAAAACCAATCATATCTTGGGATGGAAGCATGTTTATATTGTGCTTATTGTGCTAATTTTGATGGCCGTGCTACTACGACATTCAAGCAAAGGTTCCTCAGTACCTAGTACTATGCCATCATCTCAAGATCTTTTTACAGAGACTTTGTCAGAGCAAGGTCAGCTAATAGAATCTTCTCCATCAGGTGAAGATCAGTTCATAGAGTCTCCTCCATCAGGTGAAGGTCGGTTCACAGAATCTCCTCCCTCAGGTGAAGATCAGTCCATAGAGTCTCCTCCATCAGCTGAAGATCAGTTTATTGACCCTTCACCATCGGCTGAGGATCAGTTTATAGGGTCTTCTCCAGGTTGGTACCCCAATCCTTCAATTTATATTATTTAGATGGTCTCCATGAGAATGAAAATTAGGTAGCAATAAAGAGAACAAAGGGTGTCAGCATAACCATCAGAGAGACAAATTTATGTGGTTAAGGTCCATGTTTTTTACTAGGCTATGAATAGGCTAATGACCACCAAGATCCGCTGGTAATTTACTTGTGACTGAATAATACTCACAATTCTATGGGTTTATCGTCTAAGAAGTCTGAAAGGATGTAGACCTTACAGCTTTACTATTAAAATAAAAATTCAGATTTGTTTCAAAGCTAATTAAGAGGTTTTTTTTCTGTTCTCTTGGAGAATATGATCTATTCGTTTCCTAGCTAAATGTGCTAATTTTAGTAGAAGGAGAGAAAAAAAAAAAAACTTTGATAAGCCAAATGAAACTTAGATAAATGGTGTGAATGGAGTGAAAGGGAAGTTAGTGAGTGAATACTCCTTTTATGTGATCCTTAAGTCATATTCTCTTTGATAATATTTATCATTTATTACATCATAGCATTTATGTACTCATTGCTTCTTAGTCCAACCTCGGTTAGAGCTATGGCCATATTGACAAGGTGATAATGAGATGCCAATGAAGTTAGAGTCTCTAGATGGACAGATATCAAAGGATGGTAAACTTGGGGTTTGGCTCAATTGGTTCGTGCAGATGCAACCACTCGTAAGAAGTGGCATCCAGTAGGTCCAAGGTTTGAGCAGGGGTAAAGCTAAGAATTTTATGTTGGGGACCAGAATCAAAATAAAATTTTTACTATTTTTTTACCTTAAAATTCATAAAAAATAAAGGGAGTTCAAGAGCTGAGGTGGGGCCGAGGCCCTTGCCTGCCCCCCTCTCTTGGCCCTTGGGTTTGAATCTCAGCTTCTACAAACTCTTTCCCTTCCTCTCCCCCTGTCCTCAAGCTGCAGCTTCCTTTAGACCGAAAAAAGGCATAACCATGGATTGAAAAACTTGTAGCATTTTTACTAGAAATTTGGGAGTTAAATGTGTGAGTAAGACAAGATAGCAAAAAAATTTTCTGCCAAGAAAATCCCTAGAATGTTCTAGTCATGTGCAACTAATACCAATATTTACACAAATTTGGAAAAGTCAGATTGAATTGGGGATGACTAATTGGCAAGGTGAAGGCATTGGAGAAAATATGGCCTTGGATAGAGCCAAATGATGAATAAAGGTTAGCAGTAAGATTGAATTGCATCATGTTATAACTGATAGATCACTCTTTCCATTAACTGAACTTCACTTATTTTGCATAATATGTATACAGACATTCTGGTTGTTGGAGTTGTAAGGGCTCATAATTGTATTTGCCCCTTATAGCATGAAAAATTCCATGAAAACGGCAATGAGTTGTGCCCTTTTCATTCACGATGCTTCTAACGATTTGTAATAACGAGTTTCAGTTTACGATAATAAAGACAATTAATGGATGGATACTTTGATTAGATCAAATTCTGGCAAGCATTAGACACAAGACTTAACAGTTGATCTAATGCTTTGTAGAAACTGGGAAATGTGGGTTCCCAGAAGTATTGATGGCTGTGATATCATTGCTTTCTTAATCATTTTTAGTTTGATGAAACTTTTAATTTCCTACTTCGATGGATAATATATATATATATATAT
>JBBYHO010220746.1:82819-93122 GCA_038382025.1 Adansonia gregorii | reverse complement strand
TTGTGCTTATTTTTATTTTGATTTCATGATTTTTAGATTATTTTGTAATATTAGTAAACATAGGGACTAAATTGCAAGATTTATAAAAGTTTTTTTGACATTTTTGGCTTGGTTGAAAGCTTTGTAGGCCATGAGATTTCTGATTTGTGTGTTTGTAAACAATTTTTAAGCATTTCTAATACTTTAAGGGTCATTTTGTAAATATTAGAATTTTTAAGGACTAAATTGCAAAATATGAAAATTATATTTTATCGCTAAAAATGCTTGGCCGAACCTTCTTGCATATTGTTACCATGACTTTTTTGTTGATTCTTTGCTGGTTTGATGATTTTTAATGATTTTTTTGGTACTTTACCATGTAGGGGTCAAAATGTAATTTTACAAAGTTGAGGGTTTACTTTGTAAATTGTAAAAAAAACTTGGGCAAGGTATTTGACTGAATCTTTGTTGATATATTGGCTGTATTTTCATGCATAATTTCATATGATTTTTTTTTTATGATTTTTAGGTTATTTTAATGTGTAGGGATTAAAATGAAAATTTAAAAAAGTGTATGGACTAAATAACAAAGTTTCATATTTAGGGTGCAAAATGCACATTTCATCAGTTTTAACAATTTCTATTATTTCTATGGCCTTCTGTAAAGATATTGAAATTTTCTAAACTTTTCATATTTGTTTGGTCCTCCGAAGGATACAAAATGTAATTTTCAAAAATTTAGGTGTCTGATTGGAAATTTTGCATTTCAAGTCAAACTTAAACTTTTGGCTTTTCCATTTAGACTAAATTCATCTACTTTTCATCATTTTTGTGTCCATTAGTGTACCGAGATACTTTCATGTCGAAGGTATATCCTATGGGGTATTTTGGTAATTTTTTTAAAATCGAGTCTTAGATAGTAACCGAGATGCTTTTATGCTAAAGTGCACATTTAGGAGTGGTTCATCCAGTTTTTATCATTTTAGTGTCCATTAGGAGGTACCGGGATACTTTCATGTCGAAGGTATACTTAGGGGCATTTTTATGCTTTTATGCCAAAGGTGAATGTTTAGGATTCATTTAGCCTTTTAAGGTCTTTTTAGTGTCCATTAGGGTACCAGGATACTTTCATGTCAAAGGTAAACCCTCGGTGTATTTTGATAATTTTCTTAAAATTGAGTTTTAGATAGTAACAAGGATGCTTTTATGCCAAAGGTGCATATTTAGGATAGGTTCGTCTGGTTCTTATCATTTTAGTGTCTACTGGGGGTATCGAGATACTTTCATGTTGAAGGTATATACCCTAGGGGCATTTTCATAATTTTTCTCATTAAGATCTTTTTATGCCAAAGGTGAATGTTTAGGATTCATTTAGCCTTCCAAGGTCATTTAGGTGTCCATTACGAGTAACAGGATACTTTCATGTAGAAGGTATACCCTAGGGGCATTTTTGTAATTTTTTTACCAAGATGCTTTTATGCCACAGGTGAATGTTTATGATTCATTTAACCTTCCAAAGTCATTGTAGTGTCCATTAGGGATATCGAGATACTTTCATGTTGAAGGTATACCTCAAGGGCATTTTCATAATTTTTCTTACCGTGATGCTTCTATGCTGAAAGTGAATGCTTAGTATTCATTCAGCCCTCCAAGGTCATTTTAGTGTCCATTAGGAGCACTGAGATACTTTCATGTCAAAAGTATACCCCAAGGCATTTTCATAATTTTTCTCACCGGGATGCTTTAATGCTAAATGTGAATGTTTATGATTCATTTAGCCTTCGAAAGTCATTATAGTGTCCATTAAGGGTACCTGAATACTTTCAAGTCGCAAGTATACCATAGGGGCATTTTCGTAATTTTTTATTAGGATGCTTTTTTGTCAAAGGTGAATGTTTAGGATTCATTCAGCCCTCCAAGGTCATTTTAGTGTCTATTGGGGGTACTGAGATACTTTTATCTCGAACGTATACCCTAAAGGCATTTTTATAATTTTCCCATTGAGATGCTTTTATGCCAAAGGTGAATGCTTAGGATACATTGAGCCTTTTAAGGTCTTTTTAGTATCCATTAGGATACCAAGATACTTTTATGTCGAAGGTATATCGTAGGAGCATTTTGGTAATTTTAAAAATTAAGTCCTTGATAGTAACCGGGATGCTTTTATGCCAAAAGAGCACATTTAAGATAGGTTTGTCCAGTTCTCATTATTTTAGTGTCCATTAGGGGTACCGGGATACTTTCATGTCGAAGATATATCCAAAAGGCATTTTCATAATTTTCCTCACTAGGATGCTTTTGTGCCAAAGGTGAATGTTTAGGATTCATTTATCCTTCCAAGGTCATTTTATTGTCCATTAGGGGTATTGAGATACTTTCATGTCGAAGGTATACCCTAGGGGCATTTTCTTAATTTTTTCAACTAGATGCTTTTATGCCAAAGGTGAATGTTTAGGATTCATTTAACCTTCCAAAGTTATTTTAGTGTCCAATAGGGGTACCGGGATACATTCATCTCGAAAGTATACCTAGGGGTATTTTCATAATTTTCCTCATCGGGATGCTTTTATGCTAAATGTGAATGTTTAGGATTCATTCAGCCCTCCAAGGTCATTTTAATATCCATTAGGGGTACCGAATACTTTCATGTCAAAGGTATACCCTAGGGCATTTTAATAATTTTTTCCATCAGGATGCTTTTGTGCCAAAGGTGAATGTTTAGGATTCATTTAGCCTTTTAAGGTCATTTTAGTGTCCATTAGGGGTACTGGGATACTTTCATGTCGAAGGTATACCCCAAAGGCATTTTTGTAATTTTTTCACTAGGGTGCTTTTATGCTAAAGGTGAATGTGTAGGATTCATTCAGCCATCCAAGGTAATTTTAGTGTCCATTAAGGGTATCGGGATACTTTCATGTCAAAGGTATACCTTAAAGGCATTTTTATAATTTTTTACACTAGGATATTTTTATGCCAAAGGTGAATGTTCAGGATTCATTTATCCTTTTAAGGTCATTTAGGTGTCCATTAAGGGTATTGGGATACTTTCACATTGATGGTATATCTTAGAAGTGTTTTAGTAATTTTGCTAGATTCAGGTCCTATGTGATTACAAGGATATTTTCATGTCTAAGGAACACATTAGGAATAGGTGTGTCATTTTATATTGTTATTGAGTTTTAGAAAGTTTTATAATATTTTCAACAAAATATAATTTTTCTTTTTAGAAAATTAAGGCAATGTCTCTAAGTTAAAATAATAAGTAGAATTTCTTCCAAAATATAAGAGAGATTCTACAGATTATTTTAATATCGAGATATCCTTTTTAAAATAGAAGTTGGGATGTTATAAATTAAATAATAATAATAACTTTTGCATTCCTCTGGCCCTCTATCGGGATGCAAAAGATATTTTTAATTTGAAAACCTTTTTGTGTTCCTTTGATTTTTCGTTAGGATACAAAGGAGAATGATAAAAAGCTTTAGAGTTCTAGTGGTCTTCTGATGAAGTACAAAAGAGATTTTGACTTTTGAAATTCTGAAAACCCGATCTTCCTAACACAGAATAATAATAAATTTATTTTATAAATCATTAGTTCGAGAATTTATAATTAAATGCCACACGTTGAAACTAAATAAAAATTAAAATTCAAGTTAACACGTAATTAATAAGGTACCTATTTCATTACTTGTGATTGTAATTGACTCTCGAACCCTTTTATATGATCTCTGGTATGATCGTAGGCCTTGGAGTTTGTATTCTAGGGTTTCGTAACCCTCGAAATACAAACTATGATAGGTGATCAATCTCACCTAACCTAAATAGATTGGTGGCAACTCCAAATAAATAGCCATTTCGTAATGACTATTTAAGTTTAAGTCGAGTAAGTGAATCATTTTAACCACCCAGTCCCCAAAAATAAGAAGTCCATAATGATATGCCCTATAAAAATAAGGAAATCTAAAATAGTCATAAATTTAATAAATATAGAAGCGAAGGCCATATAAGTCAAGCTTTGTTAGGATTCATATTCGAGCCACGTTGCGGCAATATGTAGCTTATGATCTTGAACCTTTTATAGCAAAAACTATTGGATTTACTCGGCTACTAGTGAACTTGATGTCTTGAGCTATTTGGTATTTATTCTAAACCAAGACAATAGGTGTAACCATAATCCCTCTTCGAACACACTTGGTTCTCACGGTTGTGTTCATTTTAGCCCTGAACACGTCCTGGTTTTAAAGAGTGCAATAGAGAATTTAGCCTTATCAATTCTCATAGAAATGGCTACGTTTCACACTCACATAGGTAATTTCTTATCAAGACTATCCTATAATACCCACTTGATTTTATCAAGCTATAAGATTCATTAAAAGCATAGCTTAACCTTAACAGTTTTGCAGGCAGAATTGATTCACTATAGGAATGGGTGAGAGTGTTTAACTCTTTCGGTGCTCTCCCTAAGTTAACATTATTCGGTTGTCCCTTTGAACCTAGATCTTGGGATCTCCAGTCAACTAGGTAGGGTTGCCATCATGTAACTTTTAATTTATAGGCCTAAATCCATTCCTCTCGATGATATATAGACTTACTCTCTTGTTAAACCTTTCATAAGTATATCTATGATATTATCCTTTGATTTCACATAATTAATAAAGATAATCCCATTTGAAGGCAATTGTCTCATGATATTGTGTCTTCGACAAGTAAGTCGAGACTTACCATTATACAAATAGCTCTGTGCCCTACTAATTGTAGATTGGCTATTGCAATGTACATGTATTATTGGCATAGGTTTCAGGCAACATGGAATATCTTTTAAAAAATGTCAAAGCCACTTTGCTTCTTCTTTAGCTTTATCTAAAGCAATAAACTTAGATTCCATTGTAGATTTGGTTATACACATTTGTTTAAAATATTTCCAAGACACTGCATCTCTTCTGATAGTAAAGACAAATCCGTTAGTGGATTTTGAGTCTTTTGTATTTGATAATTTAATTTGCTTTGTTGTATCATTCTAGTATAGCCGGATATCTCGTATAATGCAATCCATAATTTGATATGTATCTCAGATATCTGAGTACTTTCACGATAGCTTTCGAGTGATCCTATCCCAAATTATTTGTAAATTTACTCAATTTGCTTACTGCGTAAGCTATGTTTGGTCTTATATAGTTCATCAAATATATTAAGCTACCAATTATTTGTAAATACTCAACTTGAGATATTGCATCACCAATATTTTTCTTTAGATGTAAATTTACATCTACATGTGTTTTGGCTATATGGGTATCATTCTTATTAAATCTCTCAAGGATCTTATTCATATAATAATCTTGAGTCAATACCAAGCCATCTTGTTATTTAGAAATTTTAATTCCTAAAATCATATCAGCTACACCCATATCTTTCATATTGAACTTACTGGTCAACCATGATTTGGTAGCTTTAATGATCTCGTCATTACTACTTAAGATTAACAAATCATTTACGTATAGAAAAAGAATGAAATAGCCTTTATCCGTATACTTTATTTATACACATTTATTACATTTGTTAATGTGAAACCCATTCGACAGCATTGTTTTGTCAATTTTTTTATGCCATTGTTTCGTGCTTGCTTTAAACTATATAATGATTTAACAAGTCTACACACTTTTCTTTGCTGACCCGAGACTATAAACCCTTGAGGTTGTTCTATATAGATTCTTCATCTAATTCTTTATTGAGGAAAGCAGTCTTAACATCCATTTGGTGTATCTCAAGATCATTAAAAGCTGCAATAGCTATTAACATTCATATAGATGTTATTCTCGTAATTAATGAGTAGTATCAAAATAATCAAGCCCTTTTTTTTGCTTGTATCCTTCTATTACAAAGATAATCTCTAGCATGGTGTCCAGGCTTGTTCATACATAACAAGTGCACATGAATTTATTGACACTAGCTTTCTTATTGCCTTGGGAAGAACTGGAAACAACTTATTTCCTTTTTTGCAAAAGCTAGTTCACCAACATTTTTCTTAACTCATCTTAGGATAGTCATTGCTTCATTGATTCTTGACATACACCACTATCTCCTATTTATAATATTTGATGATACATTGATATTTTAAGATGCTTAGATGTTTTATTGAGCTTGGTGATGTTTCGTTGTGGCTAGGAGGTATAAAAAGTCATGTCTTTGATGTTGTAAAAATTATCCACCATTTGTTTCGTGTCATGAAAACACTTTATCACATGTTCATACCATCTTTTATGTTAACATAAGCATCCTCTTAATGGTTCATGCATTTCTTTCATTCTTGACATATTTTATATGATAAAAATGTTGTCTTATTTGTTACTCTAGCATACGTTTGCCTTATATGCCTTGTTAGGTGCTTTATGTGATTAAAAATGCTATCTTGATGCCTTTCTTTTTTGTGTTAGCTGGTCGCAAGAATCTAATTTGTAATGCAAACCCCTTAGTTAAGTCTATGCTACTTCCAATAGATAGAGATCAGCATGGATTTAATGTTTTCGCTAAATTGGTCCTCCAAACTTAAGGATAAATTAAGCTTTTCAATTTTGGATTCATGGTTAAATGAACTCAAAAATGTAGTTTTTCCAAAGAAAAATAACCCTTTTATTTGTTAAAAATGTTAGGCCTTGATCTTGAGTTCAACACCTTTGTTTATGGCATGATCAATGGGTTGTTTCCCCGTCCCAAACTATTAGGGATTGTGGAATGAACTCACAATGCTCATGTTACCCTTTTCTCTGTGTAATAGATGTCCAGATATCCATGGCTCAAGTTTGACCCCATGAAACCTGAAAAATTAATAATGCCTTGTTTGCCCTAACTACACTATAGTCATGACTTGAAAAGTCATTTTTGAACCCTAAAAGATTTTTCTAGAATCTTTTTGTTATTTTCCCTTAAAAGGGCATCAAATTACCTTTCTAATGGTATCTCGTTTACCCTTGGATGGCAGAGTTTTGATTTTTGAACCGATGATGTTTGGAACCTTTGGAATCAACGATTTGCATTATGTTTAGCTTTTTTCAGCCCATCAGATGATTTTTCCAAAATTTTTAAATATTTTCTTGAAAACTACATGAAATTCCCTTAATGAAAAGGTATTATTTGTGATTTAACAATCTCTAATGAGTCTAGAATAATTTTTCAAAGTCCATCACAATATTTCTCTTATACGTGTTGTTAATGCTAAGAAAACCTAAAATTTAGAAATTAATTTCACCTAAAAAACGATTAGGATTTATGAAATATTTTTATATTAACCTTTACCGAGTCATCTTTCCAACTATACTTCCTTTACCCCTCAAAGCCTTCGGATAAGCCTAGAATAAATTCGGGAAGGGGAATAGCATGATGCTGTCCCTTATTTTTGGAATCGAGAAAAATCAAATTAAATTTCTTGGATCCCTTTTCTTAGATATTCAAATGTGTAGAAATATGTTCGGTTAGTTTCACATGGATCCCATACTATAATATAGGTCCTTTTGGCTTCAATCAAGGCTAAAACAAAAATTAATTTTATCTAAATTATCGGCTTTAATTTCCAAACCACTTTTTCCTTCCAAAATCTAAATTCTCGCTCCTGAACCAGCTTGGGTCTCTTGATCAAAATTTTCTTCCAAAAAATTTCTAAAATTTCCACCTTTAGGGATACTATAGCCTTGCTTTCGAGGAGATACTACAATCATGTTTTCTGAAAGGATACTACAATCTTGCTTTTTAAAAAAAAAAATCATTAAAAAACTAAAACTTCTTTCTCACGAACTTTCCTAGCATTTTAATCAAAACTCTTTTTCAAATCTCAAGTGACCATCAAGTCCATATGCGTCTTAATATTGTCATTCTGGTTATTCCTTAATAATCGAAGTCAATTACGAGACACATTTTGACCATCTCTCCTTTTTATGTTTCTTTTCGTGTGTTTATTTTGTGCAATGCTTATTATTATTTTTTAATCTTATTAACACGCTTTCTTCATGATGTTCATTTTGCATTCATGTTCTGAAATTGTTTTCAAAAAATTACAAGGCAATGTTTTGTGTCAGTATCTCTCTAAGATCCGACATAGAATACCTATTTTTCAAAATTAATCTAGAGAATATTTTTGTCAAAAATCCCTATGTTTCCCATCTTTCCAGGGTGCATATGTGATTTAAATCTTTTGTTAGAGGCTAAACTTTTCTATAAATATAAATACACTTAATTGAATAATTATATTTATTGCCGTTATGATGGAGGGCCACACATAATAAAATGATCTATTAGATTTGAAATCAAGATTTAATTAAGTATGACTTAATTAAATAAAAACTATAGTAAGGAGGATTTAATTGAATAAGTTCAATTAAGAATAATTGAATTTAAAATAGGATTTTCATTTATAAAGGCGAGGAAGGGGGCTAGCGCTTCATATTCTGCGACATGGGAGGGATCCTTTGAAAAAATAGATGAGATGGCGAATAATGAGAGGGGAAGGAGTGAACATGTGGATGGATAGCTGGATTCCAGACATCAACCTAAAAGTCCTCGAGGAGATTAGTGATTTGCAACTAGCATTGCCTAGGACGGAGGCAGAAATAATTGATTGAAGAAGAGGGGACGTGGAATTTGGAAGGAATAAGAGAATGGATCACTGATGAAATAGCGGAGGCAATTTCAACAATACAATTTGTAAAAGTGGAGGGATAGGCAGAGTAATTTTGGCCTAGAACCTCAAGTGGAGAGTATTCTGTTAAGTCTGGCTATCACATGCTAAAAGATGCTGTGGTCAAGAATAAAGCCAAAGGACCAAGTACATCCCGTTAAGTACAAGAAGCCGCATGGCAGTTTATATGAAGGATACTAGCACAAAATAAAATGCAAGACTTTCTTTAGAAGGCCTACAAAAACTCATTAGCTACGAACTTGAATCTAGTGAAAAGGAAAGAGAAAACTTTGTGTCCTCCTCGTAAACAATATGAGGAATCCATTGAACGTATAGTGCTGCTGTGTGTATGGGCTGTTACTATATGGTTTGGACTAGGTGCGGTATACAAGATTGACAGAGATCAAGTCACTACAATGGATGAATGGTTTGTAACTGTGCTGAGTGATAAAGGATGGAATGATGTTGAGAGAACAGATCTGATGCTTACATTGAGCCATGCCTGCTGGACCACTTGGAAGGAGTGATATAAAGTTGTCCTTCAGTATATGGAACCTCAACCCGATGATGTTACAAGGAAAATTCAAAAAGCTACAGTAGAGAGTAGGCTATTTTAGAAATGAAAAACATGGGGATAAGAATAAAGTTTAGAAACAGGAAAGGTGGCAAAGACCGAGCATAGGATGGGTAAAAGTATATCGTGATAGGGCATATAATGAATCCAATAAGAAAGCTAGGATAGGTGTTGTGATTTGAGACGTACAGTACACTAATTGGAGGAATTATTAGGCATGCAAATGTAAAAAGTAGTTGAGAAGCTGAAGCAATAGCTGTTACTGAGGGTTTAAAACTAGCAAAGAAAAAGGATATGAGGAAAATAGTGCTAGAAACAGACTGTGGTATTGGATATACAGAATTACAGCATAAAAACAAAGAATAACATGGGGAAATGGTAACCATGATGAGAGATTTTGATAATATGAAAATGGGGTTTGAAGAGCTGATTTTCAACAGGTGAGTAGAAAAGCAAATGCTGCTGTGGATTGGGTAGCCAATCAATGCAAAAAGGAGATGTGCATGATAAATTGAGTTGACAACCCCATATTCTTTTGTGAATATTCTGAATAGGAATGGTCTTCCAGCTCCTGCATTTGATAAGGACCTTTCACACTTAGAAACTATGAGTTTCATCAAAAGATGGTCTCTGATAGTGTCTAAAAGAGTTATTTCGAGGATAAATAGGACGGGCGATTGATGTAAAATGATATGAATTGTTGTGTTTAGATTTGAAATGTACTGATTTTTGCATTATTGAAATGACGATATTTTTGATGGAAAAAAAATAAAAACCCTCTATTGACAACGTATAAGATAATAATTCTAAATAATATGATATGCTTACAATTGTTCGATGTTACCTATACAGAAATATTATTTTTTTTTCTTTTTTATTTAACTTCTTGCTTTGGAGATAACTCCCGCTGAAAATCTCGGGTTCTCTTACATTTTTCAAACCAAATCAAACTGTTATCTTCCGTTTCGATATATATTTATATAATTTTTAGTAGGAGCGGTTGCGGTAAACACTGTGAACTAAATTGACATCAACCTACTCAAACAACATAAAAATTTAGCAAAACAATGAAGCTATATATGCCG
>JBBYHO010220746.1:64275-82719 GCA_038382025.1 Adansonia gregorii | reverse complement strand
ATATATATATATATATATATCCACACTGAATATTAACTATTAAGAAAAATAAATACCCATTATTTTAGTCTGTTCGTAATTTCTAGATGTCTCAAGACGTTTATCCATCTTGAAATATCAAGACATATAAGTGAACTCCAAATTAATCTATCTGAAATGTATGAGATAATATGCAACATGCATCCAACAAATCAGGTTGGAATTCTGAGATTAGAGAATTCTGAAATTTTGTATGTGCAAATTCTAAAACTAATTGCACGTTAACCTGACAGAAGTGAGATCTCAACCATTGATTAAAAAAACAAGATCATCTCCTTCCCTACGAATTTCTTTGTCTTCTTAAGCTTCACTTTCCTTGACCTTTTTTTGAGAAGATTTAAGCCTCTAAACATGTTTGACTCATGGGAATAGCTATTTCATTCCTTTTTTTTTTTTTTTTTTTTCAGATGGAATAACCATTCCTAGATTTTGTTCAAATCTGGGTCAGAAATAGCTGCTGGAGGTCAAATGGTCTAAACTAGTAAGAATTTTCACTTTCTTTTTCCTTTTTCGTGTAGTTGAGGAATTCAAACTACAAGTTATGACTCCTAATCACAGCAACGTATAACAGAAGAAAAAGAAAGATGTTACTATAGTTTGGAAGCTCCCAATCCATGATATTCTTTCTCTTCCCCCTTTGTTTTGGGGGCAGGGTTACAATCCATGACATTCTTCAACAAAGGCAAGAAGGGACAAGAACATTTATCTGATTGGAACTCCCTTATGCAAAAGCCAAGTCTTACAATATCTTCACTGCAAAAGTTGAAGTATGTTACTACTAGTGAATGTAGCATTATTTTCCATTTTGAGAAAGTTCATCTCCAAATTTAGTTTGAACAAGGCCAACGTGAAGCCTAATAACATGTAAGTTGCAACATAGAAAACTTTTCCAAAGATCTCCAATAATGACTTTGTGAGTTCCTTTATTCTTTCTTTAGTAGATTCATTTGAAGCTATGTTACTTGGACTCGGGGATGAGTGTCAAATAAGAGCATGCTGATACAAGTAAATTTAAATTTTTTATGGTTTTTTGATATGTTTCGAGGCCAAACCTTCATAGTCCATACCATGTACACCAGGTATGTGTCAGACACAAGTACTTGAAACAAAATGAAGAGTTGCAGCAACATAGATTTCAAGAACTGTACCATAGTGGCCATTCAGGACAAGCATACAAAATGCAATTGTTTGATCAAAGCAGAGCAGTAACAAGACGGATCAGTTAGTTCAAAACTAGCATACTTGAACAATTATAATAAATGGAAAGATGCACTTACCCAAGTGCCAAAGCTCCTGACCACTGAAGCAAGAAGCCAAGAAAAGCTGATAAGAGGATTGCTGATGTATTATTGAAGCTCCAATGGAAGGCCAGCACACCAGGGGGATCAAGAAAAGGAATCATGGAAACCAGAAAAAGCAAAGTGATTGGTGTTGTTGTCCACATTAACCTGTTCAACAAATTCATTAACAAACAGCCAATTTGACAAGTTTTACTAATAAAATTAACATAAAAGAAAACAAAAATTTGTTTTTTAAGCAAAATAATGGAATGGAAAAGAAAAGCCAGGGGAAACTATGAATCCATTTTCTACCTTTAAGAAGAAAAAGTAGAAAAGTATGGATAAAAAAGAATCATTTTGGGGGAATCAATTAGTCCTCAGGATACATGACTAGATGTAGCCTGCCTAGGTACCATAAACCCCGCCATATTCTTAGCAGTTTGAACCAGAGACCTCTGAGTTGAAAGCCTTGGTATCAAACTGAAAAGTTGTCACCTTAGGCACATGAACAAAAAGGATGAATCATCCTTCATTCTGCCAGTTTTATTTTCCCCAAAGTAGTTGAATAAGGAAAGAAAACAGGTCTCAAAGAAATTTTCATTGATATGACCTTTTACCCTTTACAAAGAGTAACTTCCAAAAGTTTCTCTTTATAGCTGTTGACTATCAAAATATGCAACGTTAGCATTTTTCTTTTCCCTATAAACATTGAAACATGAAACTTTTATCATCCTCTCTATCCTCTTAATTTCCTCGGGCTAAGCTTATCTTTTTCATTACTTTGCATCAAGAAATCTCAAATAAACCATTAGCGTGCTCAAAGGAGCTTTCAACATACGACAATGCTGTCCAGTTCTCTTGTTGCTGCATGTTGGACCAAAGGATTTTATTGACTGCACTAGGGATTATCCATGCCACTGCTATACAGGCTCCAAAGAGGCTGAATTGTAAATCAGTAACCGTTGCAATTGCAACACCAACAGATACAACCGTTAGCGCAATCACCTGGCAGATGTCATAGGAAGAATTTCAAGAAAAAGGGTTCAAATGTTACAAACAATAGTGTTCAGTAATATAATGACAAGGATATCTCACAACATGCATTAAATCTCAAGCAATGTTGCATATAGATAAATTCAAGTTGGACAACTCCAAAACCATCAAAACACTTAGGGTCACAAGGGTCAGAAGATGCAGGAAAAATAATATAAAAAGATTAATATTTTATAGCTGTTGAAATTATTTTATTCAATCTTCCATGGGACAATTGAGTAGAAACATAAATGAATAGAATCATCCGAAAAGCATCTCTGAACATGACCAGTTCCTCTGTTAAGCCTAAATTCATAAAAGTACTAGTGTGAACGTTTGATGAATTATAATCTATTCATTGACAGCAGATCCTTCAACTAACTCCATGCGTATCGCTATCATACATACTTTTTATCAGTTATCTCACCATGTTGCTCAAAATCACGAAAGAAAAAGGTAGTTTCAATGCTAAGACCTCCCTAATTTTGTTACATTCCACCTATACATACTGATCCCTTTTCAATTAAGTAATAAGGCTTTAAAAAATCTAATAACTTTAAAATATAATGGAATAATCCTAAAACCACAGCACTGCAATTGCAAAAAATCCAAATCCTTAGGTAATAAACTTATAAGGTACCAATACCTAGTGTATTATGTCTTAATTACTAAATTACATGCCTATAGTTTTAATAGGAGATTTCATAGCTTATATCATTTACCAGATCTAATAAAACGGATAAACTACAGAATGAGCTCCCTCTTTCACATCCTTATAAGCACTAAAGTAGAATAGGCAATCACTTTCAGGCATGTAAAAACAAATGCCAATTTCCCAATATAGACACAATGACATTTTTTTAGAAAAAAATATGAACTATGAAATGAATTTAATCAAGAAAGGATGAGAAAACAAGTGTGAAATATTTAAAAAATCAATTTCTGGAACAGCAGATGTAATCTTTGCTTTATTTCTCACATCAATTAAAAAACCAGATCTCAACCACAACTTTGACGGACATAAGTAGGTGCAGAATTGGTATGCAGTCAGTAAGGGGTTCATGTCCAGTAAAGTCCAAGAAAGCAACTATGTAATCCGTTTCGAGGTATTTTCAATGTTTTGAAATAATCCAAAGATCCACTACATGACAGATACATACCTTCCAATTTTGGGACACATGTTCCTATCAACATGATGAATAATAATGTCCTGATGGACATTAATAGCAGTCTATTTCTCCATCTGGAGAAATATCTAAAAAAGCATCATTTTGTGGTTCATGGAAAATAGAAATGAACATCTTACCTTGGAGAAAGTGACTCTCTTCTTATACCATATAAACTCTGCAAGTACAATTGATGGCGTGACAGCAATCTTGGCCATCTGATAAAATCCCACACTGGAAAATAAATTAAAAAATAAGTCAAAAAGTCCTCTAGGAGGCTTTCATTAGTTATTATTTAAAGAGAAATAACAATCTAACCTGTTGTATTTCAAGCTGACATTAGCAAGACCAGTAGATAAAGACATAACAATACCAAGGGTAAACAAAGATAAAGGGGTTGATTTTGAGGGTGGCGATGCAGGGAGTAGACCAAAAGAATTCAAAATGGCCATCAATGCCCAGCTGACGGCATAGTGAATAAAAGTCAGAAATACTGGAAACTGGAATCCTACATTTTTAAGTACCTGAAAGCACAAAAAAGAATATACCAAATCATACATGATAATTCTGCTACATTTAAAACCAAGATCAGAACAAATAGTCGCTTTATGTATGGGGAAAATTTGGCAACAAACCCATTTGTTCATGAAAATAATACCAACAGCAACCATAAAATTGAATGTAAGAGCAGCAACAGGACCACAAATTCGTTGCTGTTGGCGCTTAGCACTTTCAGATGAGCGGAATTTGTTAAAGAGAGAAGCTCGCAAGTCCTCTAGGGCTTTCCCTGAATTTGTGAGACATGAAACCAAGAAAATGAGGGGAAACACACAGGAGAGAAAAATATTTTTCAATATATTTCATAGTTTATACAATTCCAATAGTTAAACATTCATTCCAAAGAAATGAAATAACCAAATTAATTAGAGTTTAAAAGAGTTATGAACAAAACCTCAACAGGCCTGCCACACACAACAGGAATAGGCAAAAAATTTTTGGTAGAAGGTATGGGATAAAGTGTAGCATAGATGAATTATTAAATGGTTCCACTAGTTTTCAGACAAAGTAAATAGATGTCAATAGATTGTAATTCTAGCAGTAGTCAAGGATTGAGTTCAATAAAAATTATCAGACAGCCTAAAAGGCAGATTGAAAGAAACATTGAACATTTGAGAACAACAAAAGCAATCTTTAAAGATTATGCATTCTTAAATGAGAAAAATCATTTTGAAGAACCGACTACCATGAAGCATGGACACTTCTGTCAGGGGAGTGTCTAAGGGTCGGACATAGTTCTGATATGGCAAAATAAGTGTCAGATACGCAGGGAAATCTCAAAAAATAAAAATAAAATCATACTTGGTCAGAACATGGTCTAGACATGGCTAGACACGTCCAGACACATGATGAAGTTTTTTTTTTCTTTTGCATTTTTCTTCCAAATATGGCATCAATGAGAAATTTGGTTCTAATGGGTCTTTTAAGACTCAAGGTTTTAAATTCAACAACAATTTTAATAAAATTGAAAAGCTATTCACGTTAATATTTAATTTAAAAGTATCAATTTTACATGTTTATTGGATATTATTATACAAAAAAAATATTTTTGATTGCCATGTACTGCCCTGCTCGTGTCTTAATTTTTTAAATTCCCATGTCGCCATGTCCTTGCCGGGTTGTAACCGCACTGTTTTTTCCATCTCCCTGCTTCCTAGACTGACTATTAGAACCATCCAGTCCAATGATATGCATTTCGTGTAGACCTATGAAGTTCAGACCTATGCTTACTCTTGTGTACATAGAAACTCTTGACAATTAAAAATTTGACATCTTCCATTACAATTGGAACAGATTAAACAAATGGTACAAGCTAATGAAAATGAAAAAAGGTGCTCCATCTACATTGCTTCTTTTAGAATAAAGATTATTTCGGTATCTTTCAACCCCAAGATATCACAATAGTGAGATCTGAATAATTGGTAGACAAGGAAAGTGAGTTTTCACCCGTAAACAAAGATTTTGTGATATGGGTTTCTACTAGATATATGAATTTATCACCATTTTTCTCATAAAATATCTTCGGCAATTTAATAATTGTTTTACATGTCCTAGGCAATGATTAGCTCCTGGAATTGTTCACTTGAGTGTATTTATATAAATCTCCCTTTCTATTAATCTTTTTATCATTAATATTATACCAGTAAGAGTCTAAAATGCTAAGTTACCCTCAAAGAGTTCCTGTCCCTACAAAGGAATCTTACCAGCTCTCCTCTTTGGGTTAATCTCCAATCTTTTTCTTCTAAGCATGTTTTAAAACCGTTCTTACAACTAAAATTTTATTACATAAAACCCCCTTTTTCATCTAAATTATTCTAAAGCACACATTTAATGCCAGCCATTTGGCAAGTTATTCTTACAGTATAACCTAAAAAAAACCCTTTACTTTTCCTCCAAAATTTTGCAAGGGCATGTCTTTTTGTTATCAACGACGTTTCCAGTTATCCTTTACAAATTCAATCCCAGTTGATTAGGATACATTACTGATTCTCACTTTCACTGGTAAGAATTAACTAAGCAAGCATGAATACCGCCACTACCTTCAAAAGGAAAAGAAAACTAAAAAAATGACCCATAGAATAGTCGGATTTATTTAAAAAAGCATAGGCAACTATTTTGGTATTATGCCATTTAGTAAATCTTGTATACTTAGAATGAATCTTCATACGCTTCTAGAGATAGGAAAGCACCAAAGTAACAATGAAAATCCAAGTTTGAGCTAATTTCTACTAAATCGATCTCTAAACAAACATAATTGCTTCGAGAAAAAAGAAAAAAAAGGTTTAAAAATCTGCTCATTGAAAATCAAATCACAAGAATTCAATTTTTCTTTTAAAAACAATGCAAAAAAAAAAAGAACATGCAAGACAATTAGAGTACATAAAGGGATCTTGGATAGCTTTAATGTTAAAGTAAAGCAAAAATAGAGATTATTGCTCAAGACAAATGATAAATTTTAGTTCTCCTCCAAAAGGGGAAAAAAAAAGCAGGAAATAGCAACTAGCAAGCAAATGTTTGAGGAACTGAAACCCCCTTCCCCCCACCCCACCCAAAAAAAAAGCAAGAGAAGTGAATTCTACCTCTTTCGCCAGCATCGCTGTCCTTACGCTTCAGTATCTTCCTGACATCTTTCCTTAATAAAAAATTGAAAATCTCACGGCTACAAAGCATTTTTTCCCCTCGTTCAGATTACTGTTTTTCACACTTCCATTACTACTTTTAGTAGAGCCAAAGCTCAGTTCAGAGCAGCAACTTGTGTTTATTATTGTTGTAGTTTTTTCTTTGGGGGTGGGGGTGGGGGGGGGGGGGGTACCACTGTTCTAGTTTAAGTAGTAAGAAACGCTAAAATGAAGGTTGTGCTTTTTATTATTTTATTTAAGTTTTACTCGGATTTTCCGGTCAATTAATGTGCAAGTATTTAAATGGCAAGAAGAAAATCTAAGGGAAAAAATAGTGTATATATATATATAATATTGCATTTTAAGGAAGAAAACATATGAGACACGTGGCGATGACAGCGGAACACTGAAAGCTGTCGGAAGAGAGAGAAAACCACGGCGTTAATGTTTAATGCTTACTGACCGACAGTTGAAAGTACATGTCTTGGTGGTCAAGGGCTTGTTTAGATTGTTATCCACAAATTTTTGGTTCGGAAAAAATTCTAATTGTATTTCAATTGAGATTAGCTTGATCGTTGACCCTGACGTTCATGTGACTGATCGCTATAACCGTTTAATGGAGGAAATTGGCTTGGAAGCCTGGAACGATATGCTTTATTCGAAGATCCTGATATCATTTAATATATATATTTAAGTTAGATTTGATAGTTCACTTCAAATTTGATAGGTTTCTAATAATTAAATAAAATATTAAATGAGTCTCAGCAAATATGATATATTCATTAATAAATGGGTGGGATCATTTGTGATTCCAACACTCAAAAAGAGTCAAAGTGATAATAAATTATATCATATTTTTATATTAATATATTATTTAATTTTTATTATATAATATTAAAATATATAACACTACAATTGTAAATATTAAAAAATATATATGAAATTATTATTGATCAAATTTGATAAAAATAAAATAAATATTAAAAATACATAAATATTTTTATTATATTTTTTAAAAAATATATATGAATCTCAATTTTTTTAAATATATCATTTAATAATTAAATAAATTTAAATAAAATGTGAGTCCAAATAATCGAGACCAAATCAAGGATGAAAAAATATATATAAACTATTAATCTATTGTCTAACTTCGACTGTTGAAGAAATAATCGAGACCTAGACAACTCTATCATAAAGGGTGTTTGATTTTTATTCTAGGAGCTTTTATGAAGCTGGCTAGCTTATAGTTTTGAATGAGCCCCTACGGTACCAACTAATATCAGTATGATTTGGCACGAAAAATGATTCCGCCACCGGTTTCAACCCAATTACGAAAGAACTTGACTGAGGTATTCTTACGATTTGCACGTTATGGTTTGAAGAAAAAATTAACATTAACTTTCTTACTTTGAAATTAGTATAAAGTTAAATAATCCTATTACGGTCTCCTCAGCGATCTGGACTGTGGGAGTAGCGGGAAGTCTTGCCTCCGCAAGGTCCTTAATCCCCAGATCTCTATAGGTCTTTGGGATTCGTTTAGTGCCAGTGTAGTTTTCTGTTTTCTTTAGTCAAGAGGTGCAGGGGTGTCGACGGCCGAGTGACCCAAGGATGAGGATTCGGAGGAGTTGTGGAAGAAATTGTCCTTTACAGAATAAGAGAATGAAGCTGTCGAATTATCGCCAAATCTGGACCTAGTGAATAAAGAAGATGCAAAGAGATGAATCGTAAGGAAACTCTTGACAAATAAATCTTTTAACGAGGAGGCCATGATGTTGACGCTCAAAAGCATATGGAGGCTCGGAAGAGAGGTAATTATAGCGGTGCTTGATGCCAATCTTTTTCTTTTTAAGTTTGAAATAGAAGGATATAAAATAAGAGTTTTGAACGGATGCCCCTAGAGTTTTGATAAACAACTACTGCTACTGAAAAACTATGAGGCAACATTGAGACCAAAAATATTACTGTTTTGATTTATCTTTGTTTTGGATCAGAATCTATGATCTGCCTCTAGGGTTCTTAGATGAAGAGATGGCTGTCAAATTGGGCTCTAAAGTAGGACGGGTGATCAAATTAGAAATAAACATGAAGGACAGAGGCTGGGCGCGATCCATAAGGATCCGAGTAGAGGTAGATATGTTGAAACCCTTAATAAGAGGCATATTGTTGGAGAAAAATGGAAGAGAACAACATGGGGAAGAGTCACATAAGATTGCTAGTTTTGTTGTAGTTGTGGAATCTTAGGACATGTAGTGATCGGTTGTGCAGCCTCTGATTCCTGTGGAAACAGTACTGGTCAGAAGAATCATACCGGCTTTAATCAATGTGGAGAGTGGTTGTGGGCTTCACCACCAAAAAAAAAAAAAACCTAATGTTGGGCAACACCCAATGGAGCAGAGTGCAAAGCGAGGTCTGTTTCTGTCAAAGAGCTCAGCCATACAGGGCGACGATGAAAAGAAAAAAAAAAATGGAGAAAGAAGATCAAATACAATTCTTGGCCAATATAAAAAGTGACAAAAAGACTGTAAGTGTATCTGATGCAGTTAATGAGAAGAATTTTCAGGAGCAGTGAACCGTTATTTCTAAGGAAAATGAGGAAGCTGTCATGGTAGCATCCATGGTGAGATCTCATGCATGTAGTATTAAAAGTCAAGGGTGCTTTAATCTAGCGGACGGTACCCCTTCAAAAGGAGATGCTGAATCTATTTCTGTAAAAGGAGACTTGACTAAAATGGCCAGCTCAGCTAAAAATATGGGCCCACATAAATGGAAGAAGTTAGCAAGAAGAAATGATCAGAAGCCAAGTAAGTGCACCATGGAAGAGGGAAAGAGGAAACATGACTCTATTAGTGCTGATTCGTCTCTTGTGGAGCTCAACGGAGGTACGAAAAAAAGCTAAAGTTAACATGGATGATGTAGATCAAACCTCAATGGTGGAGATTGGATACCAACTCCACCAAGAATCATGAAAATACTAACCTGAAATTGTCGTGGCCCTGGGAACTCATGGACAGTTCGAGCTTTGACTAGGCTTATGTAAATGAAAGGTCCCAAGGTGGTATTTCTATGTGAAACCAAACTTAATAAGTTACAATTTGACAGAGTGCACAGAAGGTGCAACATGGATGGCCGTTTGGTGGTTGAATGTGAAGGAAGAAGAAGTGGTTTGGCTATGCTTTAGAAAGGAGTTTGATTTAAGGCTTAGAAGTTACTTCCACTTTCATATTGATATATGGTGGTGGAGAACGGTGCTGCCATCTACAAACCAACTGGTTTTTCTGGCGCTCCAGAAAACAGTAGAAGATCAGCAACGTGGAACTTGCTAAGGAATCTGGCGGGACAATCCCCATTACCTTGGATTTGCTTCGGTGATTATAATGAAATTCTTCATGCCAACGAGAAAAGTGAGGAAAGCTGAGAGTTGCAAACCAAATAGATGAGTAAAGTAGTGGAGGAGTGCAACTTTATGGATTTAGGCTTGTGAGGGCTTAGTTTACATGGTCTAATAAAAAAGAAGTTAGCGAACTTGTTAGAGAAAAACTCGATAGATTTTCGGGGACCAAAGAATGGGGGGAGCTTTTCCCGAATTACAAAGTTGAACATCTTGTGTGCTCAAGATCAAATCATTGCCCGATTTTGTTGATACCCATGGTTGTAAGAGAGCAGACTTTAGTAGAAGGGAAAAAAGGACGATTCAAATTCGAAGCTTTTTGGGTCAAAGAACAAGAATGTGGCAGCAGTACTAAATGTACATGGGAAGCTGGCAAGCAGATAAACATTAAGGATAGATGCGAAGCAGTGGGTAAAAACCTTTTGCAATGGTATGAGATGAAGTTTGGAAGTTGCTCAAAGACCAACTCATGTTGAGCCTTCTTACTTAGGAAGTATGCGATCGGTCTTGTAGGGTTAATAGTATGTGAGATACTTAAGATGGCATAAGGATGCTTGTTTTGTTAAAACAAGTTCATTGAATGTGGCCCAAATGAAAATTTCATTTGGTATTAGCCACTTAAGTATCTATGAAATATGTTCTCATGTGCAAATCGTGTATAATAGTCTTTAAACTTGTGATACTAGGTTATCTCATATAAGTAGTGTTATACTTAGAAATCATCATGAGCAGGTCCACAATAGATGGATGCTTATGTTAGGATGGTTTTGGCGATGGCATGAATCATATGGTCGATGGATGAGGGATTCAAAAAGGATTAACCACTCCTAGTGACAATTGAAGATGTATCCTGAATGATCTTAACTTTGGCTAATTGGATTAAAGTCTTTGGACAAAGCATAGTAAATTATGAGGAATCATTCCTTGTAGATTCGTGATCATTAACCATAAATTGTAAGATCTAACATGGATCAAAGCATAAGTAAACATTGAACCATGCTCATGCTTAGTCCAGATATATGGTGAAGGGATTGTACTACATTGATAGGCTATTTACTAAAATATTTCGATAAGGTTATATTCACTCTTCAACATTGAGGTAGTCATGATAGGTTGCTAGATCCCACTCTTGATCTATGGATATAATTAATTATATTCATTACCAAAATGTTAGGAACCTAAAGGGTTACGTACAGTAAGATGGATTTGTTTGATTAAATCCGGGATTTAATTAAGTATAACTTAATTAAATAAAAGATAATTTAAATGGAAGACTTAATTGAATAGTCCAATTAAGATTTATTTTAAGATAAAATTAGATTTGTGAATTCTAGATTTTGTCATCTATTTAAGACATGAAAAATAAGATTGTCTTATTGAAATAATATCTCAATCAAGGCATGCTATATATAGGTGGATAAACACTAGTCCTAGTTAAAATAATATTTCACTTAGACTAAAGATTTGATTGTGAATTAAAATTTTCTATCTCATTTTTTGGTCTATAATCCTTTGGAATATTGTTTTAATATTAACTATTTGATAATTAATATTAAACAAGATTAAAATTAAGTTAAAATTGTCTTAACTAAATTAAAGATTTTATATAGATAATATAAATAAGGGTGCATATACTAGCAAATCTAGTTTCCAATTTATTTGTCTAATTTTATAATTATTAAATAATTATATTTATTAGATGAATATTATTTATTGAAATAAATATGGAGTTTAAATTATAAAATTAAACTCATGAAAACATAGTCTAATCCAATAAACCCTTGTTGCGCCAAAAAGCTTGGTTTAATGGTCTAAGTGTGTTGGGCCAAATTCCATGGCCCAATATGGATAGGGAATTTTGGCCAAGGCAACTGGAAAATGCTTACCAATTAATCAATTTATAACAAGGTTTGCTTAATTTGAAACACTTAAAATAAGGTGAAAAAGTTTTACTTGATTAGGAGTTTTAATTATGTCAAAACTTTTCCATCCTAAAACCAACTATGAGTTGGATTGATCTAGTATATAAAGACATTAAGGATTAAAAAAATTGTTGATATCTTTTTACCTAATTTTTTGAGAGAAAATATTTTAAAAGGTTATAAAATATCTTTTTAAGATTTTCTTTAATCGCCACCATTTAATAGTGCCACATCTTTTAGGGATTCTGAGCTATTGTGTTGTGCCACCTCCTCCCTTGATATTTTCTTGGTTCTTGTTTGATTGAATATATATATTTACCATTTGGTTAAGGCTTAACAAGCCTTCTAGCTAGCAATAGGGAACCATCAAGCTTCGAGAAGGTTTCAACAAATATATGCATGGATTGTCATTAGAGGCAAGATAAATGTGCTACTCATGATCTTGGAGATCCTTTTTTGGAAGACATAGCTACTACCTTAAGCATTAATTTAGTTGGTTTTGTTTTCAGATCTCGACATCTTAAATCAAGGTAATCTATAAACATATGGATGTTTAAATCTTATAGAAAAATTTTAATGTTTACGACATATAAGTCTCTCACTAAAGATCAGTAGGGAAATCCAACTATTTTTATGTTTACATCTTTTACTGTTGTTTTCTTAATTTTATGTCAATTTTTGAAATCCAATACATGTACAAGGTTGGACTTTATTGGGATACGCATCTTTTTAGAAATGGGTTTGTCTTTTTCACTCCGTTTTTGGAGTGCTGATGCATACAAAAACTGAGACTAGTGTTTTAAAATGTTTGCCCTAAACAAAGGCATGAATTAAATAAATAGCTGAATGACAAAACAAATTAAATCCTATTAGGTTGTATTTGCAATTACATTTTTTTGTCATCATTCGTAGAACTTATCATTACTAATCTCTCACATGATTATTACTCCCATGATTAGGAGTAGCTCCTGTTGTTTTAAAAGGTTGAAATACATAGAATGCTATTTGAGCCTAATTTGGTAGCAAATTTCTTGCCAACTTGCTTTCCAAGTCTTATACTTTTAGGTGTTATTCTAAGGATTTTGGGTGTGTCTTTAAGTAGAATGCTAAGCTAATTAAGGATGTTTATGATTCTCTGAACTTGTTTATGAGTTAAAGCTTTATATTTATTTTTGAAATTTATATAGAAATTATATCAGAATATTAAAGGCCGATTACATTAACTTTTTTATATTTAATTTGTTTTAGGTATGAGTAAATTGAGAACAATTGATAATTTCTTTTAAAAAAAGTTTACAAATGATCTAAATAATTTCTTCTACACTTGAATCATTAAGCACAAGTTCTTTAACTCATGAACAAGAGCAATATGAGCCAAAACGTGTAAGAGATAATCCTAAAACTATGGATGCTTTTCATGTTAAAATTGATTTTCAATTACGTACAGCCAATAATATGGGAATTTCCTAATAATCCAAGGGATGAAATTTGCCATATTTATCTTAAACGTGGGCTATGTCAACCTATTTTTAAGAAATATCCTTTATTAGATGACGATCATCGTTGTCATTTTCAAGCTTCTTAGCTTAAATTGCATCCTTCTCAGTTAAGTATTCTTATAAGAAAGATGTTATATTTTTCTTGTCATGCTGCCTTTTTAGTAAAAAAGCTTCCAATCTCTAGGTTCAAATGCATTCATTGAAAAAGGATTCAAAAGTTAAAGGAAAGTAATAGTGGAGATAATTATCCACTTTTGAATCATGTTCGAAAGAACTTAAATTCCCAATAAATGTTGCAGTCAAACCTTGTGAAGTTTCATTAAAAAAGTCATAATATATTGATAGGCTTATTAGAAGGCAATCATTAAAAGAGATTAAGAATAACTGATTTAGGCTCAAAGTTTCCATAGAGTGTGCTATATGGCTAACTTTTTAAGCTTGTGTATTTAGAGGTTATGATGAAAGTCCATCCTCCAAAAAATAAAGAAAATTTTATTCAGATGCCAAAATTGTTAGGATCTTGTAATGGTAAAGTTCAAAAGATTATTTTGGAAAATGCTCTACAAGTTGCTAAGTAAACATCCAAGGATGTACAAAGGAGATGTTGAATATTTTGGCTAATATGGTGAGAAATTCAATTAGAAAAAAAAAAAGTGGAAATGCAAAATTCAATATCATTATTGATAAAGCTCGAGATGAATTTGAAAAAGAATAAATGGCTATTATTTTGAGTTTTGTTGGTGGTGATGGTTTTGTCCAAAAATAGTTATTTAACCTTACCTACTTTAGTGATACTAGTGCAATGACTTTGAAGAAAGAGTTAGTGTCTGTTCATTGTTGTTACAACCTCAATGTTGAACGCATTTGAGGTCAAGGATGTGATGGCGCTAGTAACGTGCCGAGTGAATGGAATGGGCTGCCAACTTTGAAACTTAATGATTGTTCATATGCAAATTATATGCATTATTATACTCACAGGTTACAATTAGCATTGGTTGTAGCATCTAGAGAAATAGATTATATTCATGAGTTTTTTGCATAATTGACTATTGTAAATATTTTTAGTGCTTTCTCTAGAAGGCATGACCAATTACAAGCTGCTCAAGCAATTGACATTGCAAATATGATTACTAGTGATGAACATAAAATAGGTAAAAGGGCAAATCAAGTAGGAACATTACAAAGAGCTAGAGATACTTGATAGAGCTCTTACTTTCATTTTATTAGTAGTCTCAAGAAAATGTTTGATGCAAAATGTACTGTTATTGGTAATATTACTGATAAAGCGACAACTTATTCTTAAAGAGGTGATGTTTTTGTTGCTTGTAAAATATTAGTATAATTAACCGATGATGTATGGTTTAATTTGCTTGAGAATGTGAAAGAATTTTGTCAAAAGCACGAGATAAAAATTCCTAACATGGATGCATGATATATCTTAGGTAGGGATCGATCTCGTCAACTAAATGTAACTTTGGAGCATCATTATTGAGTTAATATATTCTTGGTTGTGATAGATTTTTAGTTATAAGAATTGAATTTCACTTCAATAAGCAAGTTTGAAACTTTTGACTTTGAGCATGGCTTTGGATCTTAATAACAATTGCAAATCATTCAAAATTGATAAGCTGTACAAGTTAGCAGTGAGTTTGATTCTTAAGATTTTACTGAGCAAGAAAGACTTCTTTTGAGATTACAATTGAGGCATTATATGCTTGATATACCTCATTGACAAGGTTTTCAACGTGCTACGTCACTCTAAATTATGCTAGAAATTGGCAAAACCAAAAAAGTTAAAAAGTTATCACTTAATTGATAGATTAATTTGTTTTGTTTTGACTCATCCAGTCTCTACAACAACTATAGAGGCAGACTTTTAAGTAATGAAAATTGTTATGACAAGACTCTGGAACAAAATGGATGATGAGTTTTATTGCAAATAATTTAGTTACTTATATTGAAAAAGACATTACTATTCTTTTTAGTACAAAGTTAATTATATATGATTAAGCTTAGCTTTCCTAAATGACTAACATAAATTTTCTTTGCTTGTTCATTTGGATTTGCATATTGTATAAAATTATTAATCATTATAAATATTTTGATTGTTAATTATGCTCAAAATATTATTTTTTTAAAAGTTTTAGTTTCTTTTTTTTTAATGTTTAGCTCCAAAAAATTTGACTAGCTTCACCCCTACCTCTTTGATTTAAATAAAACAATGTCAAAAAAAATTGTAACTTTAGGTTTGTTATAAGGACAAACTCCTAGTTTTGCATTGAATAACACAAACCGAGTTTTGAAAAAGTAAACTAAAATGAGAAGCACCATTATGTTTGGTCTTTAGCTTTATATTAAAAGCATGTCAGAGAAGAAGCATTGGTCACCTTCTAACCCTAAAAAAGGCTTGGAATTAAATGCCCAACACGCAAATTAACGAAGGGGAGATGAAAATGGAATGTCACTGTTGCCAATACAGTAGTTTGCTGGGTACTCAAATAGAGTAAAAACAGAATTTATAAAACTTTCACCACTTTTTTTGGTGATAAACTCTGAGCACTTTAATATTTGATGGAATGATATTTGCATATATCTCTCTGTTTAAGAACTATACCCTATTCATCTCTCTCTCAAATAAAACAAAATATCATTTTATGTCCCAAGTATGTCGCTTCTTGAAAGGCTGAACTCCAAGTTATACTACGAACAATATAATAATTTAATTTTAAAAATTTATACATTCAATAAGTTTGACTTCATATATTTAATATGTATAACTCTTTTTTTTGTTTTTTTTTTGGTTTTTAATTTTTGAATTACGCTGTTTTTTTTTTAAGCTCAATTTAAAAATAAATTAAAAATAATAAACAAACGTATTTGGTTTTAGCTCTTTATAAAAAAAAAGTCGTAGAGAAACTGTGGATAATAAAGGATTTGGTAAAATTTTCTCTTTTGCTTTATAAGTAACCTAAATTTATTATTAATATTTTAACTATTTGATTTCAATGAGGACACATTTTAAGATGAGTTAATAATAATAATAATACTAATAGTAATTTATTAAATGCAGTTGTTAATGTACTAAATGTATAGGATAAAAATTTAAAATCTTAAAAGTCAAACAAATCAAATAAATTTGAAAAACTAACTGAACTAACCGAAATATAAGTGAGAAATCTTAACTAATCAAATTAAACTCAATTGGTTCAATTCGATTGACTATTGCAGTTTCTCACTCATATTAAATTGGGTTAAATAATGTTAATAGGGTCCGGATATGTTAAATAAAAATAATATAATTTATGTTTTAATTATTAAAATTTTATTCTGTGCGTTTGGTTTAAAAAAAGCTACAAATAAACTGAGTAAACACATTAAAACTAAATTGAACATACCAACATCGATCAGTTTCAATTGGCTAATTTGCTGACTCAGTGTTTGACTCACCCCTAATTTAAATAAAAAAAATACTCACAAATTTTAAAAACAAAAAATTTTTAAAAAGTAGTTTTCAATAAATAAAAAAATAAAATTTTTAAAAATTTATAGAAAATTTTCTTCTTCTTCTTTTCCTTCCCTTCTCTCCCTCATTCCTTCCCTTGTTTTAGGTTGAATCTGATCATGAACATATCAGATTTGGCCAACCGATCATCTAAATGACGACAGACAATCTAAAATTGACGGACAATGCATAAAACAGGAGCATTTTGACTTGTTTTAGGTTGTTCCCAGCAAGTTTTTAGGCCATTTCTGACCATTTTAATGTTCGGTCGACCTCATCTGGCCATATCTACTAGATTTATGGTTCGATTCAATCCGAATAATGCTAGAAATCGAAACGGATAAGAGCAAGGTGAAGAGAAAAAAACGAAAATTAATTTTTAGGAATTTTGATTTGTTTTCTTTTGTTAAAAATAGATTTTGATTTTTCTATGTGCCGAAAATAAAGTAAAAATAACCCTTTTATTGTATAAAACTTAATTTTCATAAACATGGGAAGAGAGTAAAACAAATGAGGGTTATGCCATGAATATACCATATGTCATATATCAACAACGTTATGGAATTTATTTGACCACTTGGTGCTCTTATGTGTCATAAATTAACTTTTTAATATGTTATTTGAATGATTAAATTAATGTAATACAAGGATGAAAGATTTTAATGGATTCTTTCATCCTTGTATTACATAAATTTAATATATAAGATATGTAAAATATAAATTATTTATAAAATATATAAAATTATTGATTGAGTTTGATGTCATTAAGTCAAGTGATATCAACTTACTTAAGAAATAATCAAATTAAAATTATAGATATAAAGTAAAATTAAAGATGTTTAAGTCTTTACATCTTAAAAAATAATTACTCAAAAAACTAATTTTTTAACATATCTTTTAATTTTTTTTTTATAAAAAAAACAACTTCACCCAAGATGTTTGTTTTAATATTTTATATAAAAATAATTTTTAAAAATATAATAATAGCATTAGTAATTTATTATCAATTACTTTATAATATTTTTATAATTTTTTATTTGTGTCATTGTGAGAGTAATTTTTTTGTAAATAATTTTTTTAAAAATATTTAGCCTTTCTTTAGCTTAATATATTATAATATAAATATAATCATGTAACATGATACGAATAGATAAACGCATTAAAATTTATATAAATATATAATACTTTCAATTGATTATAACATGAAAAGTAATATGAACATAATGCATGTGACCCAAAATTGAGGTTATTTGAATAGTATCATTTAGATTTGATCATTTTGAACATAATATGATTATATAAAATGAACATATAAGAAAAATAATTAGAATATGATATGACACTAAATATAATATAAACACAACATAAATATACAAACATGTCAAAATCTTAAAATAAAATTATTCACCTGTCAAAATTTATATATATATATATATA